>JAUZST010029963.1:0-29468 GCA_034779995.1 Parotocinclus haroldoi | reverse complement strand
CCATATCTCTCTGAGCCGCTTTGTATCCGCTCTAAGTGGTGACTTGTGGCTTCTTTTTCTTATTCGCTCTCACCTTCTTTGGTCCGATTAAACGGAATTTTGGTCCAAACAAGGGAATAAAATTACACGTCTATAATAGGATTTGTTTCGGTACTTTAGGATTCGGTCCCAATAAACGTCTGCTCCCATTAACCGGAATCGACTGTCTATATACACACACAAGTCAATGCCACTTTAGAGACACCAGTTAACCCAACATGCATGTCTTTGGACTGTGGGAGGAAACCGGAGTACCTGGAGTAAACCCACCCAGACACAGAAAGGAGCCAGACCGCCCAATCATGGGTTTGACTCAAGGACCCGGCGGTGCCAGGTTGGCATTTGAACCCTGGACCTTCTGCTCCATAGGCCAGTATCTTCACCACTAGGCATCCACAGTCTTTCAGCTCGTCTCGCTGTCTGGATTTGAAGGTATGAGACGGCCTGTGACTCAGAGCGTGTCAGAGCTTATTTGGAAGAAAGGAAAATGACCGAAAGCCACGTCCTGCTGACGAAACCGGACCACAAACCACACGGCACACAACGCTGACATACCGAATGTAGCCATGCGCCGCCGTTTGGTTTGAGTTTAGCCGAATGCAGGCCTGCTTTCTCTTTCGGGAGCCGACTCGTGCCTCTGGTTAGCCACCGCGACGTCATCGCTGCTCATCCAGGTCAGCGGGACGGTGGTGCATCACTGGGCGAGGCTCTGGGCTGCTCATGGGGAGAGTTGTAGTGTGAAAACACTGTGATGTGGACAAAAGTTTGTGGCCACCCCTTCCAGATACTGAGCTGTGCTGCTTCTGAGGCGAGATCATAATGTAAAGTGGACCTTCCTGGATTGTCCAGAGGCACGAAGGCGGCCTGATACCCCCCTGGAACTCTCAGTGGGACATGTTTATAGGTCATTGGTCAGATCATCAACTTTCTGGAGTCCATTGGGAATTGGGTTGGTTAGGAACTTGGCCTGAACTCCATCAGACACCTGATAAATGCACTGGAATTTCTCCACAATCTACCAGAGAAGCCCTCTTAGAAGAACAAAGGCTGTTTGAGGAGCAAATGTGGAGGGTAAACTCCATACTAATAGCCATGTTTTGTTTTTTTTATGGCCGTTAGTGTGGGACCGACATGAAGTGGCCCCAGGCTTTAAGACTAATCACACTGTCAGCAGCCATTGTTTATAGGATCGGGTGTACTTTTATATCGCTGTTTTAAAGCAGCTCGATGGTTTTCTACTATCTAGGCCCAAAGCCCGAGCTGGGCAAGTCGAGCCTGGCGGGGAAAAACGACCTAAACGTTACAAGAAAGAAACTTCCGGAGGGCCAAGACTCAAAGAGGTATCTGACCTTCTCGGGAGGCTCTTGAGTCTGCTGCAAAACATTCGGCCATTTCGGTCGTCCATCGTTAAAGGTCAAACACCTGTGTTGTGTGTGTGTGTGTGTGTGTGTGTGTGGGTTTACTCAGGTGGCATGTGACTCATTTTGGCCATTAACCTTGTGTGTTGTGTCTGTCCATGTTTGTGTGTGTGTCTGTATCTGTGTCTGTCCGTGTGTTGTGTGTGTTTGTGTTTCTGTGTGTGTGTGTGTGTGTGTGTGTTTGTCTGTGTGTGTGTGTTGTGTGTGTTTGTGTGTTTGTCTCTGTGTGTGTGTGTGTGTGTGTCTCAGTGTGTGTGTTTGTCTGTGTGTGTGTGTTGTGTGTGTTGTGTGTGTTTGTCTCTGTGTGTGTGTGTGTGTGTGTGTGTCTCAGTGTGTGTGTGTGTGTCTCAGTGTGTGTGTTTGTCTGTGTGTGTTTGTCTGTGTGTGTGTGTGTGTGTGTGTGTGTGTGTGTGTGTGTGTTTGTGTGTGTGTGTGTGTGTGTGTGTCTCAGTGTGTGTGTTTGTCTGTGTGTGTGTGTGTTGCGTGTGTGTGTCTGTGTGTGTGTGTCCATAACCATACAGTCATTTCCTTAGTGACTGAAAGCAAATAGTCAAAATCTTTCTCAAAGGAAGTGACTCAAACACACTTTCCCTCACACAGACACACGTACAGACATGCTCTGCCTTTGTTTATGTCTTAGTCACCTTCTGTTCCACACACACACACACACACACAAACACACAAACACACGTTAGCTCCATCACTGCTACTGTTGTTGATTAAGTAATAAAAACGTACGATCATGCTGTGTGTGCGTGTGTGTGTGTGTGTGTGTGCGCGTTTGTGCGCGTTTGTGCGTGTGTGTGTGATTCCGTTCCTAATGCACTAGTACTTTCCTCGCCGTTCTCTATCCTAGCTATTTTAAGCTGATGTAGGTGAATAGGTTTTATGTTGTTGTTTCGAAAATGAACATGTATCCACATCTGTACCAAAGGGGCCTTTGGGAAAAGCTCTGCTACCCAAACTTTTTGGGCACTGATCCACTCCCGGATAGAAGTTCCCAGGATGGACACAGGATCTCGGATCCACGGTGCCAATGAGCCACAGTTTGAATTACTTTAAACTACTTTAGACCAAACTCCTATTTCCTCTACCCAATGGAGGGAGAGGTTCGTTCCTCGTATTTTTCCCGCGCTGTCGCCGGCTTGCTCGGAAATAGGCGTCGATAGGACAGGGTTGCGGCCTGAACGGACGGCACCCGGTTCGAGCGTGCCCTAGCTTTAGGTTTTGCGTTGAACGCTATTCAGCAAGGCTAAACCCAGGTCTATTTGTGTGCTTTGTTGTTCAAGGTCTGTCATTGTGGGTTTCGGTTTCTCTGTAAAATAAGAGTCTAGCGCTGTGATTTTGCGTTGTTATTGTGGTGGATAATTTGCTGCCTCTGGGGATTTTATAGGTATACCCATGTTGTTTCCACCTAAAAGTCTAGTCGCATGGCTGTAACGTAAGTACAGTTTACGCCGCGTCTGTGGACGGGAAAGGGTAACAATCTTAATACCTGTAGTATTGTTCAAACACTGTAATTGTGGGTGAGATTTAATTTACCAGTAGCGTTGGCCTCCACTCGGGTGAGCGAGTGGGGGAGGAGGGGCCCCTGTGGCACAGCGGTTAGCTCTGCCACCTCGCGGCTCCACAGACCCAGGTCCATGCCCGCCGGCCTGCCAGCTGCCTGTGTGGTTTGTGTGATTTCTGATGTCTGGGTTAAGTCGAATGGAGACTCGAGAGTAAGCGGGTGCGCCCTGTGATGGTCTCGGTCTCCGGTGTGTGTGTCCCCCGAGGTAAAAAATGCAGCCCCATCAGGCCTAAATGAAATCTGCACTCTGATTGGCTGACAGGGGAAAACAAGTCGCTGCTCAGGATCCAATCAGTGAACACGGTTTATTTGCAATTATCTGAGCCGTAAGTGCAGATTTTCACCCGCTTGCTTTGCTTTAGCATGTCTGAAAAATCAAGAATGATGATGATGATGATGATTATTATTATTATATACAATAATAACAATAATAATAATAATAGACATTTACTTATAAAAATGGATAGAATTAATGATGGTGTTTATTTTCATTTGGCTTTGTGTATTTAACAAAGGAAGGGAAATCTTAAGATTTTCCCTAAGATTACAATAATAATAATAATAATAATAATAATAATAATAATAATTTTGGGGAGCACGCTCACAGCAAGAAGGTCCCTGGGTTCGATCCCAGGGCGGAGCGGCCTGGGTTCCTTTCTGTGTGCATTTCCTCCCCCTGTCTGTGTGGGTTTACTCTGGGTACTCTGGTTTCCTCCCACAGTCCAAAGCTAGAGAAGGTAATGTGCGTTAACGTAAGTAACTATCTATCTAATTTGTTTCAAACATTTTCGATTTGCTTTCTATGTTTCTGAGTAACATTGTAGTTCATATTACGGCTCTTTTATTTCTAGTGTTGGCTTATTTCGTAATGTCCTATGTTATCTAAAACGGGTGCTTAGTCACGGCCAGTGTAGGGTTTGTGGAGATTTGGACAGGGTTGATTATTTCCTTTTGTCTGTGTCTTATGCCTTTATTATATTAGGTTTTAGAACATGACGCACACCCCTTTTGATTTGGACTATAATAAATCCGGGCAGCACTGGGATTCGGTGGGGTAGCACCACTGCCTCACAACAAGAAGGTTCCGGGTTCGATCCCAGGGCGGGGTGGGGGGCGGTCCTTTCTGTATGGGGTCTGCATGTCCTCCCCGTGTCTTACTGCGGGTTCTCCGGTTTTCTCCCACAGTCCAAAGACATGCATGTTAGGTTAATTGGTGTCACTAAATTGCCATTGACTTGTGCATGCAAAACACCAGCTGCACGCCGGTGCCAAGCCCGGATAAATGGGGAGGGGTGGAGAAAGCAATGGCAAACGACTCCACTACCCTGCCGAAATACTTCATGGATCACATCGATGAAAGACAGGAATGTATGGAGAGCGATGATCCATCAAGTGACCGAGAGTCGACCGCGACTGTACGCTTGATCCCATCCAATCCATATTAAATCCAGTTGTACTGAGAGTCACTTTTATTAAATCGGATGTCTGACGATGTCAACATCGGGGAAATTCGGCACTCTTTAATTCGTGCTCCTCGTTATAGAGGAGTGATTCACGATTCGAATCATTTAAATGTTCTGAAAACAGTGAGCCGATTCATCACAAAAAGAATCGTTTGGGCATCTCTTCGTGATCCAGTCTCCTCTCGGTAAGGGAAGGCCCGTACCGGATAGGTCTCGCTCCGCCTCTCCTCCTCCTCTTCTCTTCGTCCTCCTCCTCCTCCTCCTCCTCCTTCTCCTGAGTCAAACTTTCTCCTAAACTCATACGCACGCGCGCGCACAGCTGGAAAAGTGGCGAGTGGAAAAACGGTTCCACCGGAGCGCCTTTTCATGCGGACTTTTCTGGACTTCACCATGTCTCCTTCTGCCTCGCGTCAGACCGCTCCCGGTTCGTGGAGCTGATTCGACGAGCTGATTTCAACTCGACGGAGCGTAACGGACGGAACTTTTTTTGGGGCTCGCTTGCTCTCCCCGCTCCCCTCCCTCGCGCTCGGTGAAACGTTACGTGCTGTTTGCGCGCGCGAGATTAAAACACCGAGCACCGAACGATGCCAGTATGCGCGTGGTGACGCCGCTCTCCCGTCTGCCGCTCGTGCCGCTGCTGCTGCTGCTCTTCCTGACCGCGTTCGTGCTCCACAGACCGGTGGAGTGCGTGGAGCGCGTGTCCGCCGCGCGCGAGCGCTTCAAGGTGGTCATAGCGCCGCTCATCTGCAAGCGCACGTGCGAGCGCAACGGTCAGTGCCGCGACACGTGCGAGCAGGGAGACAACACCACACTGATCGGGGAGAACGGACAGGCCGCCGACACCCTCACCGGACACGGGTTCAGAGTGGGTAAGTGCAGCCGTAACAGCACGGGCTCGGTTTGGGTCACGAGGGTTGCCAGATTGGATCTGCTGTTCCAAACCCGGTCACTGACATAAAAACACCACCAAGTGATAAAGAAACAAAAGCAGGCCGTGTTATTTTACATTTAGAGCCTCGGTGTGAAGGCAGGCATGTTTGGTAATGGGGTTGAGGAACCTTATTAAGGTTCAGGAACCATTACAGCATGGTTCAACAGCAGATGTGGGAAAGCTCATCTGCAAAAAGATGATGCGGTTGTGGGTTATCGCTCCAACCAACAAGAATGCTTCAGGAACCATCACTGAATGGCTCAGAAGCAGTGGCAGAACCAAAACCGTATCCCCAAACCCCAATGTGGCAACTTGTGTGCAGTGGTTCAGGAACCATCACTGAAAGGTTCAAAAGAGGATGCGCGGAAGCTGGTTGGCGAAGGGCTTCAGGGTTTTCTCTCCAACCACAACACCGATGGTTCAGGAACCATCACTGACAATATTGACACTGATATTGCGGTGCCGAAGAACTATTTATACGTTCCATGTTTTCAGTGGTCCGGGAACCGTCACAGAAAGGTCCTGTCGCAGAAGTGGTGAAACTTAATTGCAAAGAGTTGAGGAGCTGTTTGAGGATTTTCTCTCCAGCCCATACAGACTTGGTTCAACTTTGGTTCAGGAACCATCACTGTGAGGTTCTATAGCTGGTTCAAGAACCATGACAGAAAGATTCTGAAGACGAAGAACTCATTTGCAAAGAGCTGATGTGGTTTAGGAACGGTTCAGGGACCATTACAGAAAGGTCCGTTAGCAGTGCCCAGAGAACCTACAAAACTCAGTCGAGCTAAAGTTTTCAGGAACCGTCACTAAATGGTTCTAGAGGAGACGCGGGAAGGCTCGCGTGCAAAAGAGGCGATGCTGTTGAAGGACATAAATGGTTCCGGAAGCATCATGAAAGGTTCTGTAACAGTGCCATAGAACCTTGTTCACAAAACCCAATGTCTTTACCACTTAAGATTGGACCAGGAACCATCGCTAAAAGGTTCTGAAGACGTTTGCAAAAGGGGGTGGTTGCGCGTTTTCGCTGCAACCTAAAAAAAAATGGTTCAGCAAGTGTAACAGCGTGTAACAAGTCTTCCAGCTGCCGAGCTGTGATCGCTCCTAGGATTGGCAGTAGTGCTCGGGATGGGCTGCACTGCTCCCGGTGGTCAGAACGATAGGCCACTGAGGGTAGAGTGCAAACCTCGCTCTGACCACACGAGGCCCTTCCGGGTGAGGTCCCGGCAGTGAATGATCACCAAAAGGGCTCCCCCTCCCTGCACTTCTCATCATGGATTGTTTGGGATGCTCAACTCGACTGGTACGCCCCCCTGGGACTCACAGTGAGCTCAGTGCTGGGGTGGGGTGAGCAACCTTAGCCACAGTGTGATGCCAGGATTTATTTGGCCGTCCCAGTTTCCTCCTTGTGGGCCGGATCCTCGCTCCACCACTGTTCCCAGTCCAACTGAATGATCCTTCAGCGGCTGCCTTGGGCTCTGCGTCCCGGAGGAACAGATCTGTGCCTAGAACTGGTCGGCGCTACATTCAGGGTGGAACGGATCCAAAAAGGGGGCAAACTTTCCCATCCGGACTTTGGTACAAGGCATTAGAAAGAGTCGATTGGTTTTTAGTGGCTTTAGTGCTAGGATTAGGGTTTTGTTTTTTTTTTTTTTTTTTTTTTTTTTTTGGGGGGGGTGTTAAAAATCAAATCTATAATCAATCATTCAGACATATTTTGTTGTCCGACAGACATGCTGGTCATGTGACCACCGTGACACTAGCTGGACTGGCTTAACCTACTCGTCATGCTGGATAGTGGTGATCCTTTAACTGGACTCATTCCCTTTTGCTTGTGTGCAGCCGGCGAGTTGTGTTTATTTCGTATGCGTACTTTGCTTCTGCAGTGTGCTTGTACAGAAACGCCATCCCATCAACGTCTGTTCGCTCTAGCGACCTCACCAGTTTCGAAACCAATTCTAATAATGAATAAAAGTCTGCCTAATAACGCTGGACGTTGCTCCGTAAACAGCCGGTCACATTGAAAGAGTTTTATAGTGTCATAGATATTCTTCATGAAGTACTTGCGTGTTTTGCACGAGTATATTTTCACGAGTATTTTATACCTAATAGTGCTAGTGCTGGTCACGTGACCGCTGTGACTACTGTTACTAGCTGGATTGGATTGAGTTTCAAGTTTTGAGGTTCAAAGAGTTTAAACGGCCATGCTGGAAAGTGGTGATTCTTTAACTGGACTCATTCCCTTTTGCTTGTGTGCAGCCGGAGAGCTGTGTTTATTTCTGTATTTCTGTATGCGTTCGTTCTGCAGTGTGTTTGTGATCGCTAATGTGTGTGACTCGTAATTATACGCGGGTAGTATTAGCGCTGCTACAGTGTAGATCACTTTATACAGAAAAAGGTTTAACTCTGGATTCAAAGAGCTCATCGTTTAAACGTGACATTTTCTGAATTGCGCTGTGCTTGTGGTAAGGCATGGTGCCATGGAGTCTACCCAGCTTACAGTCACTAACACACACACGCGCACACACACACACAGACACCAGGCTTTCCTTTACTGTAGCTAAATAATGGTATGCCTCCACCTGATCCTAATTGTAACCATGCCAACCTAAAGCAAGTCAATTTTACAGTCCCCACCAGGATATAGAAACCATATAAACTAGACCCACCCATTTTGGCTTTCTCCTTACTTATCTTTATTTATTTAACTTAAATAATGCATGTGTGTGTGTGTGTGTGTGTGTGTTGAATGTGTGGTGTATGTGTATGTGTGTGGTGTGTGTGTTTGCGCATTTGGGTTGTGTTTTGAGGTGTTTGTGTGTTTGTGTACGTGGTGTGTGTGTGTGTGTGTGTATGGATGTAGTGTGTGTGTATGTGTATGAGCGTGTGTTGTATGTGTGGTGTGTGTATGTGGTGTATGTATGTGTGTTTGTGTATGGTGTGTTGTGTGTGGTGTGTGTATGTGTGTGTGTTTGTGTATGGTGTGTTGTGTGTGTTTGTGTATGTAGTGTGCGTGTATATGTGTATGAGCGTGTTGTGTGTGTGTGTGTGTATATGTATGAGCGTGTGTGTGTGTGTATGTGGTGTGTGTGTGTATGTGGTGTGTGTGTGTATGAGCGTGTGTTGTGTGTGTGTGTGTGTGTTTGTGTATGTAGTGTGTGTATGAGCATGTGTTGTGTGTGTATGTGGTGTGTGTGTGTATGTGTATGAGCGTGTGTGTGTGTAAAAGCTGCTGGATGTATTATTATACCATTATGTGACTACATTAGGATCTGAACCATGAGCTCTTGCTGATATGAAGCTGTGTTAATAACCTTTGCTTATCTTGTTGCTTATCTGCTGTTTTGTCGCTCTGTATTTTGCAGGTCATCCGTTCTCAGTGCTGACCACACAGAGTCTCCCTCACCAGGCCATGCCCCTGCCACAGCTGCCCCTCAGCCGCTAACGACCCCAACATGTCGACCCCGATCCCTTGACCCTGACCTCCTGCTTTGAACTTCCACCCACTCTGCAGAGGTCACCTCTGGCTGAAGGACGGGGTCACAGTCCCCGCATGCTCTTGACCTCTGACCTCCCATGGAGGAGGAACGTTTCCTCTCGCCTATCAGCGAACGGGATTCTCCTCACCTGCGGCTAAGCAAGCCTCACACCTGTGAGCTGTTAGTGCCGGCCTGAGCCGTCACCTGTCGAACTGGACTTTGGAGGCCGATCTTTGGATCTGTGACCTGGTCGCTATGCACATGCTGAGAGACATTATGAGCAGTCTGACTGCTGGTGTTCGGGTCGAATCTCGCTGTTTGTTTGGAAAGCTCTGTCGCTGCAGGACTCCATCACAAGATGCGAGAGCCTGAAGAAGCAGGTGTACGAGTTTCTTCTCTCTCGTTTCCCCTCGCTGTAATGACAACGCCTTCAGCGCTTCTGTGTTGAGTATTGAGTTTGATCTGCTTGTCAGTCTGAGATGTTTACATGGATGGATGTAAGGCTAACACTGCGTACGCCCGTCTTTCTGTCTGTCTGATTCAGTTAAATCGAGAAGAAGATCTGTTTTCGTCGTTTTGATAATGAAGGCTGCCTTTCCACAAGCTAGCATCTGCTCTCTCTCAGGCATTGACACCCTGTGAAAGGTTTATCTGCATAGATATGGAAATTGAAAAGCTTGACATAATACAAATTTAGCATTTTTTAAAACATGTTCGATATTGTTACTGGTATCACTTCTTATATGGCATTTTTTCCCAAACTCACAGTTTGTGACTAGATTAAAATTATACAGGTAATGGTGTAGATGTGACATAGAATGACATGGTGTTGCGTTTTTCATTTCGGATGCCCACTGGTTTAAAGAGTGAACACACGCCCACGCTATTAATGTTTAGTTTAGGTCATTAATCTCAAGCAAAATGCAAACGTATCAGTGCTGAACCCAAAATGCTACTACAGGTATGTGCCGTTCAATGTCCATCCTATCAACGTCTGTTCGCTTTAACAATCTTAAGAATTAGATTAACAAATAAATCTATGTTACAATGATAAAAATTGGTATACTGTACTAAATGTTTTTTATCCTTTGCCTAATATTATTATTTAAAACAAAACACTATGTACAAAATATCTTAACTATATGTGACTATGGTAACGTCTGGTCAACATCCATTTTGGTCAGTGCTCTGTTACGCAGAACGTAAAGCGGAAGTTAAACGGTGCATACCTGTAATTTTTGTGAATTTTTATTGTCCAACTGTGAAGTTATTTACCCAAAATGAGCGAGAGAGAGAGAGAGAGAGAGAGAGAGAGAAAGAAAAAATAGCAAAGAAAATAACAAACAAATAATGTACATGGGTTTTATTTAAGCAGTGTCCTAGCTTTACATTCTGGTAGCAGAATGTGTGTGTGTGTGTGTGTGTGTGTGTGTGTGTGTGTGTGTGTGTGTGTGTGTGTGTGTGTGTGTGTGTGTGTGTGTGCCAGTCTGTGTCTGTCCTGTTGCCTACAGTAAATGCGTAACAGACTGAGCATGCTCGGCACTCCTGGACTCTGATACTATTACAGGGGACTGTTTTTTGGTTTGGGACTGATTTGGGAGCAGGGGGAATCTGCCACACATTGTACTGCAGAATGCAGAGTATACACATGTTTGAGCAGAGAAGAGGGGCATGGCCTTGGCATTCTTGTATTTATTGAAACTGATCTGATATTAGCCTGTAAAGCACTTTTCCCCCATCCCGTTGTCTGTTTTGTAAAAATCAAACGAATAAATGAATGGAAAAAAACTGTATATTGGGATATCGTGTTCTTTTATTGTACCTTGTATCATTTGATTTTCTACTTTACCTGAACCCTCAGAAGAACTGATGTTATACTTCTTGTATCTAACTCAAAGCAGAGTTTATATTAGGGCTGAGTGAGATCCACAATCGTTTTGCATAGGTTTGGGCACACATAGTCACGGACACGGTGTATACGCTATAATTTAAAAATAGTTTGCACAACCTCTTCTGGAGCCATTAATAAGTGGTGAGACCTTCCGAACAATAGTGAATCAACTGTAAAGGTGCCCAACTTTATCACACAGCACTGAACCATGTTCTCTTTTTTTTCCAAAATGTTTTAAACATGTGTCCATTTGCAGACTTTAATCATATTTAGGTTTGGTCCCTGCAGTGGCTGCGTTAACATCCTAATTTAGAAAAGTTCACATCTGTCAGCTGACCAGGGGAGCACTCATTTTAAAACTACGTTGAATGTCACTGTTCTTCAGACTGCATTTTATATGTATTTTTTTCACTTGTTCCATATGATTTTATTCTAATTAAACAATGAATTACTATTTAATAGCTAAATAAGTAAAACAATGGTCTTTCTTTAGCTGGGTAGTAAGAGTCGGCTGCTGGAAACCGCAGTCCTGGAGAATCTGGGTTTAAAGTAAAGGTCGTGTGATGCACTTATGAAATGTTTCGATGGATTGGTGCCATGTCTGGTGTGCAAGGTGGGAACCTCATGCACATGCACACACATTCATACTAGCAGTCTTTAGAGACACTGTTTGACCTAACACATGTTGGTGGAATGGGAAAAGAAACCCTTAGACTGACATAAAGAGAACAGGCTGGAGGCGGAGACCCAAATCGGGTTCTCTGGAGCTGTGCGTGCCACCATGCCACCCACAATACAGTCCGTGTACTGTAAAAAAATCTTCATGTATTACTGTACTTTTGCCATAACAATCAGTCCTGCTTTGGATTCATGTTTACATTTCCTACACAAACAAACAAGATTACTTTTGCGTGTATCGTGAATGTTGTGCGATAAAAACAACATCAAAGATCTCCCAACCCAACACACTTTCCCTGCAGAACTATGGAAAGACAAAGAGGAACCACAACATCCAGAGCTCATCAGGCTCTCAGACAGTAATTTAACCTGAACTAAATTAAAACCAGGTTGGCTTGGTGGCTTGGAAACACAATGAGGCAGCCAATGTGTGTGTGTATGTGTGGTGTGTGTGTGTGTGTGTGTGTGTGTGTGTGGCTCATATATCATTGTGAGGACCAAATGCCCCTGCATGAATAGAAAAATCGGACGCTTCATCTTCAGGGCCGTTTTGCTGGCCGCCACAAAGAAAACAGTTTTTTGGTTTTTTTTTTGCTGTTGTTGTTGTTTTTGTTTTTATGAACTTTGGGAACTTTTTAATGAATGTTTCTGATAAAAATCCAGAGCCAAAAATCTGCTTTAGGTTACTGAGGTTAATGTTAAGATTAGGTAGAGTTGCAGGTGTAACATTAATTAGTAACAGAAACTTTATGTCCCACAGTAATAGAAATACAAAAGATGTGTGTATGTGTGTGTTTATAGCACAAGGGTAGAAAGCTGAGACATTATTGGAATGGTAGGGCTATCTTGTTGGTCCACAATTGCCTTTTTAAAGAAACTGCAATTTTCATTTGAAAAAACAAAAAACAAAACAGTAAAACATTCCAATATAAAGTTCTGTAAGCAGTGTAGCTGCTTTGGGTCCTGCGAGTAAGGTTAGGTTTAGGGGTAGGTGTAGCATTAATTATATCATTACCTGGATAGCAGACACGTGTGTGTGTGTGTGTGTGTGTGTGTGTGTGTGTGTGTGTGTGTGTGTGTGTGTGTGTGTGTGTGTGTGTGTGTGTGTATGGCGTAAAGCAGGAAGCGTCTGTGTTTATTTCCTATAAGTTAATGCACTGTTTTAGGGACTAATATAAATTCCTGGCAAAGAATATATCTGTGTGTACTATGTAGAGAGTGTGTGTGTGTGTGTGTATGTGTGTGTGTGTTACATCTGGGTGTAACATTAATTAGCAACAGTAATATAATATCAGTGGAAAGGTTCCCACAGTGATAGAAAGACAAAAGCCAATGTGTGTTTGTGTTTATTTCCCATATGTTCATGTACTGTTCAGAGGACTAATAGGAAAACGTCTGGCAGACAGTATATCTTTGTGTATTATGCAGGTTTGTGTGTGTGTGTGTGTGTGTGTGTGTGTGTGTGTGTGTGTGTGTATGGCGTAAAGCAGGAAGCAATCACAGGCCGATGGCTGAGCTGCCAGGCCCTTCATGGGTCAGTGTATGCCGTAATGACTCACTCACTGATTCCAGCACCATCACACACAGGAAGTCACTGTCAGGCTGCATCACAGGGCTGATCTCCCGTCCTGGGTACTGTTTCAAAGGACTCACACACACACACACACACACACACACACACTTAAATCTAACAGAGAGTTTATGTCTATTTTCCTGAATGGATCAGGAGAATGATTGAATTGCGTGGAAATTTGGGAGACGTAGCTAGCTGCACTCGGTTGGCATTTTCTTTCTCCAAGGGACTTTAATTCACATATCAGTTTAGTGCGTGTGAATATTTCTGTCACATTTCTGACACAACTGTGCTTTTCTTTCAAATTATTTGTGCAACCTATTTTTTTTATCATTATTGCACATTATACAACATATCATATTCTGTCTTATCATGTTTTTAAAAATATAATTATCTCTGTTAATATATATTTAGCTTATGTTTATTCAAATTATTACTAAAAATGACTCATTAGAAAACTTGATTTATTTTTTAAATATACCAGCTAAGCCCAAGGATGTTTTGACCCGTTTAAGTTTGAGTTGTTCCTTTCCACTGCCACCCTAGGTTGCTCAGTTTGGGTTCTGGGCTTGTAAAATAGAACATAATAGAACATTTTAAAGCTGCTTTGAGACAATGCAAAATTGTTAAAAAAAAAAAAAAAAAGTTCTCTTTTAACAAATACATTTATTGTGATCATAAGCATGGTAAGCATTTGCGTTTATAGATTTGTCTTTCATACGCATTCAGTTAATGATACTAAAGAGACTAACTTCTTCATGTCAGACAATGGCCTGCGTTTAAAGTGAGCTACAAGTAGTTTACCATTTCTGACACAGGCATTGCATAACATGTTAGAATCATTTTAATCACATGTGATGGACCGGTGTTCTGTCCAGGGCAGCTTATGCCTGTGCTTATGCCTGCCCTCTCTAGGGATAGGTCCCAGACACCCCATGATCCTGACCACTCTTATCTAGCAACCTCAATTCCGAGAGTTCAAATATGGATATATTATATGTATTATATGAATGTGATTATATTTCTTTCATAGCATTTAAGTGGCAGTTTGTCGTGCTCATTAGGGACAATAGAATTCAATTTGTGACAGCGTTCATGTATCAATGTAAAGCTTTTTTGTCACAATGTCTATTGTAAAAAGCGCTGTACAAATAAAATTGAAGGAATTTCACCATACAGAAAATGCCAGGTGGCACAGCCACCCGCTAATGATTATTTATTAGATTTTTTATTAGATAGTACTCACTTAGCACCAATTACAGGGCACAAATCCATCACAGTTTTCAAAGGCAAACAAAATATTAGTATTAACCCTGCTTTACCTGGTCATGGGGGCTCCAGAGCCTATCTTAGGAGAAGTTGATGGAGGATGATCTCTCAGTCGGCTACTCACAACTCAGGCACAACCAACTGTGTCTGCATAGGATGTCTGACAAAGCTGGAAGGCACTGCTGGGTCTCCATCCCTGGTTCCTGTGATGCTGGGCTACCGTATTAGACTTATGCACCTTCAGAGTGCCACTAATGATAACTCTAAATGTTAACACATCATATACACATGAAACACATCTATGAAACCCTTTCATTACATCAGTTACGTTCGACAATTGAATATATACAGTAATTCAGATATAAAACCAAATCTAATTCATATTTACATTAGTATTCTTTACGATGCAAAATGATATGCTTAACTACATACCAAAATAATAGTCATTGGTTCTCAGAGGTGCCAGGATTTTTTCTTTTGATTAGATTTTATGTGATGAAATACTTTGCTTGTTTTCACATGTAACACATATCAAACATCAGAAGCGAACCCTATTTCAAACTAGGATTCTTACCCCATCACCCAGCCCTATCTGCAATACAGGTGCTCCACAACCCAAAAACACCCTGTGAATCCAAAACAGTTTGTCTTCGACCTCATATGCAGCGACATGAAAAACACAAAACCCTTAATTACAAAACTGCTCACCAGAACTACAGGTTATTAACACAGGGACAGTAATAATAGTCATTTCAGCAACAAAACCTCATTTTTATCTGCCCCAGAAATCCATGTATTTATTTTTCGCTCTTTGGCCCCATGTTAATTAGTCACTAACATCTTGATTGAGAAGAATTGCTAAAGCATTTGTAAAATGCCAAGCTAAACATATTCTCAACTGGGAGTCTGTCATTTTATTCGAAAATGATGATTGATTTCATATATATTAATTATTTTTCAAGTGAACGGGGTAGCTCTTGCTGTTTGATGGAGAACTACAAACTACAGTACAGTGCAAAAGTCTTAGGCCACAGTCAAAATTGTTACCAGTTGCTGTTCATATATAAAATATTGTTGACGACTAGACCCGAAAACTTCAAACTTGGATTCTTCATTCCATAATCCTCTTTTCCAATGTTCTTCATTCCAATCACTTGTTTGTGTTTTTTTTTTTTGGCTTAACTAACCATTCCTCGTCAAGCTATTTGGAACTGTAAAGCGTCATCTTGGTATCTTGGTAGTGTCACACTAAGTACTTTGAAATAATTTCCTCTATTATCTGGTTGCATTCTAATAAGGTGACTGAGAAATAATTATAAATGGACATTGTGTAATTGTTAAAACAATAGTGTATCTACATTAAGGGTGGCCTAACATACCAAATCTCATCCGTGTAAATGTTCTCCAAGTCCTGAATCTGCTGCAACTGATGTACAAACAGGACGTAAAGAATTCAACAACAGTGATTAGCGCATTCTATTAGTAAGATGAAGGAAACTATTGCTGGGCGCACCTTTAAAGAAAGATTGTGCATAAAGATGCATGCAGAAATCCCTGTAGGTATTTTCAGAATGATTTAATACTGTAATTATGTTAAGAAAATCGGTGAATGATTATTATGAGGCTCCGTATACACGGAAACAACATACTTAGCTCAGGCGAAGCTGGTCTAATTACTTACAGATCAGTTGGTAAAACATGTTTTTCTTATAACACCCCAAAGATCAGAGCACGTTATGAAGGTTATGTCGTTTTAATCCAAATATTAAAACTATACCTGAGTAGCCTTGTCTGTCTATGTTGATTTTATTTATTTTTTTTGTTTTTAAGTGTATAAAATTAGAATAAATCTATTAAAAGATGTTTTATCAAGACTACAACATAAACCTCTAAGATTCAGGCCTCTAAACGAAAAAGGACCATTGTTAATTAAAGGTTGTTATTAATTATTTCATTTATTATGATTGAAATTATGCCTACACATGGCATATGGAATTTACTTGGTTTCTTTATTTTCTCCCTAAAGTACAGCACAGCCTGCAGCATATAAACACAGCCCACATGTGGACACACACACACACAGAGGCATTCATCACAAAGGGTTGGGCAATGAGAAATAAAAGCTACAGAATGAGGCTCTGTCCTGACAGCCCCCGTCTTTGGGATGTCGCTTGTGAAAATCCAGCATTATCTGTTGCTTGATCAAATTTTCATTCCAACTGCATGTTCAAGGTTCATCTTCCGCTGGCGTGCCATTTGCCGAAACGCAGCCCACAAACTCATCCCAGCCCTTACGGCAAGTTCTCACAATCCACCCGTGCTCTTTGTCATCTGGAAAACAGCAATTGGATGAAAAAGTCAAGACTATATGGTAAAAGAAAGTGAGCCTAGTGAAAAATGCTTTCAGTTGCAGCCTAGATCTGTGTTTGACTCTTTATACTGCCTCAAACACCTTTATCCAAACAGCTGTAAGTTGTGTATAGTGTGTGAAGGATTGTTTGAAGTACATCATCATCTAGAAGACAAAATGTAGGTCTATAATGCAAACATCAATCTATAATGTAAGATTATTTCCCAGCATATACCAATAATACAAACACATTTCAAACTCATCTTTCAAGTCTCTTTCAGTTTCATTTTCAACATGTTTGATTTCGGCCTGTCTTTAAAATTTACAGTGTTTTACAAGAATCTCCAAACTGTCAGAAACACTTTATTAAACGTTGCATCCATTACCTCATAAAACATCACTAGGCCTGTAATGTGGCATAACAGTGGTCTCCCTGAATAGCATCCACACATCTTGTTATTACAAAGCTTATGCAATGCGAGTCAGCATCAGAAGTGTTGGACTGCAGTCGCAATTGTTAACTATCATAGCCTCTATTTATCAGTCTGTGTATTAGCATTTATATTTACAGCATTTAGCACTTATCCAGAACGACTTACAAAAGTGTTTTGTGTCCTAGCAAGCATAACCTCATGTTAGTACAAATCCTAAGAACACAATCCAACCAGAAACTCAAAACACTGCATTTTCAGTCTTCACTTCAGTGCTGAGTGAAGAGGTGTTGATGGTGTTAGTAAAGTTGTCAATATGTAAGTTTTTACTGTATTGTATTTTAATGCAATGTAACTCAGTTTTATGTAGGTACAAAAAGCCTTATGTTTACCAGAAAAACTATACAATTGTCACACAACAGCTTTCCGAATGATCCGCAGCCAGCAGTGACAGTGGAAAGGAAAAGACCCTTAATGAACAAATCTCCAGACCCAAATGTGGAACTTATCCTGGTCAGGGTGAAAACAATCAAGTCCTTAGGAGGACATCGAACAATGCTGGGTATATAACATCAGACGATCAGTGTAGTGTCCACTGTTGTTCACATGAATGTAGTGTGGAATGTAGTTTTGTGATTTCTTATTGTTGTATTTATTTACACTCATGAGTGACAGAAACAGTGTTAAAACTGTTTAGGAAAAACATGCACCTGTAGGTGGTATTGTGTTTACAATTCAAGAGTTCGGGCTGATATTTCCAGGTTTTTAAATGCCATGTATGAAGCAGGTTTATAATGTTTACTAAATAGCTTCCTCAGCAGTGCGTCAGTAGCAGTGCCATGCAGGTCCAGCTTTAGGAATTGGTATTTGGTATTGTGTTTGCGTGAAGGTCTTGGTCAGAAATTAAGCTGCAAAAGGCATTGTGTCAGTCTCATCATTCACACGCAGTTGAGGCAATTTCCATTTTTTAAGTGAAGGATTAAGACCACCATTATGAAAATACGCTCTTCACGAGCCACTCGAGGCAACAATCAATCCCTGCTTTTCTGCCAGAGATGATCCTGCAGGAGTAAACGGCGGCTCGCGCGCTGCTGCTGCTGCTTTTTTCTTCTGCTTTAAATGGTGAAAGTGAAAGGAGTTGCTAATTGCGGCGCGAGAGGTGGCCGCCGTGCCGGAGCTTGAATCGCGCTCGCGCAGCTGCACGCACTTGAGCGCCACACCCCCGCGAGCTGAGCGCACCGGGCCCCATTGTGGAGAGCGCAGGGTCTCGAGCCCTCCTCTGATTGTCCGTAATTGCGCGCGATGGCCCCTAAAACTGCCTCTCCACCGCGCCCCGCGTGCCACTTCTACCTGGCTCGCTCGCGCCTGCTGCTGTAGCTCGGGCTACGTCAGGCCATTGAGGACCTCGAGGCTGCTGCCGCTGCTGCGGATTCGCCCGGTTTGTAGGTCATTTCAATACGATTTTAAAGCAATTAATAGTTAGGTGGCTGGCGCGCCGGGGGCCAATCCGCAATTACGCGCCCGCTCGAGCGCTCGCAGTCTTGCGTCATGGTAATGGCCCAGAATTTGCGCATTTTCATATTTGTGCTAAATTACCCTCTCGAGCCTGATCGTTTCCCAGCCGTTTACCGACGCGCTATAATTCAGAGGCTAATCTGGTTCCGTTTCCGAGCACAGGTGGCCTCGCGCTGCTCACGTTAAAGGCTAAAATAGCTCGGATGGACTTTTTATTGGCTGCATTTATCAGGCGCTCAAATAGCGCGCAAATAGTCACCTTCTGACATGCAATTTCAATATCAATAGCACTTTTTGAATGCGCGTGAGTTAACAAGCACGAGCCTCGTACAGCAGGTTAAGAAAGATGCACAGAGAATGCAAAGCAACACATTCCCTGCATGTTGCTATGTGCAGTCTATATACTGTAGAACAACACACACACACACACACACACAGATACGTGTGCTATATACACTGCTAACAAAAAATATTTTTGAAATATATAGTATGCTGTAAAGTCCATTATACAAGTGATTATAAATTGTTTAAATATCATCATCACAAGACACACCCATTATCAGAACCAGACTTTCTTAAAGCAAATCATTAATTTCACTGTTTTTTTAACAGAAACATTATGTGCAAGCTGTTAGTTCGTGTGCCAACATTGTTAAAATGTTTGTTTCGGTGTAGATGCCAAGGAATCTGCTGTCTCTCAGTAATGAGCAACACCTTATAAGGTGGAATCCAATATAAATTACAATCCTTTTACACAGCTCATAAGTACAGGTCATATGGTCCTGCGAAAATGAATGAAATACTCTCAAACATGTAAACATGCACATTTTGATGGTTTTCTAGAGAGATTCAATTCAATTCAAATTTATTTCTATAGCATTTTTTTTACAATGGAGCATTGTCTCAAAGCAGCTTTACAATATTATATGATCTTAAAAGGCCAATCCCAAATCAAGCAAGCCTAGGGTGACAGTGGCAAAATAAGTAGTAGGAAGAAACCTTGGGAGGACCAAGGTTCAACAGGGGACTCCATGGGTGGCCTAGATGTTAATTAAATAAATACTTAACAGTATATTAAATTAAACCAAAATTAGGTAAGTAACAATTTAAATCAATAACAAATCAATAATAAAATTTAAATTAGTAATAAAATAAATAAACTATATAAAATATAATAATAAAATTATAAAACAAAATAGATTATAAAATGAGTCCTCAGTGGGAAGTCCTTAGATCACAACATCTAAACGGGAAATCAAATCTATCCCTCATTTTTGTGAGCAGCATATTTTTATAACATTTCTGCACATTTTGATTCACACGATAAAAAACATACTGCATTTTGAAAGAAAAAAAACCCAAACAAACATTACAATTGCAGTGTCAACAAATTTAGGCACTTTCACGGATGGCCCATAGAGTTCAATCTAACTAGAGTCTCTGAAACAAGTGACGCCAGAAATGTCATTGATATATGAAATACACTATTTTAGTTATAAACATTAAATTTTTTAACTTACAAAGTGTGTTCTGACCCTGTAATGTACTTGCCATTTGAATATCCCAGGCAAATCAGTGCTTGCTGAGACAGCAGTGATATGTGCGGTAATTGTATCGCAAAAGTACAAGATTACAATTCTCAAAGATTTGCTGAAAATAGAAACAGAAGGGTGAGGTGTCAGTCTGTGAAACACATCAACAAAACAATTATCGAAAACAAAAAACCCAAAATCCCAATGAAGACGTTGAATATGTTGATTACAGCTGTAAATATTATGAAAAAAATATTTTTTATTAAATGTCTTGCGCTTTGTGTCCTTTAATGCCTAAACGAATAACGTACAAATGTCATTATTATGTTGCATTCAGTGTTTATATTGTGTGCATGTCAAATTACACTGAAGGTGAAGCCAAATGCAATTTAATGCTGTCTGAATGTCTTCCGAATTTAAGCAGATCCTGAAACTAAAGCAAGGTTTAAACTCTGAATATGGGGCTGATTTTTTCATGTGCTGGATGTAAATTTAACCCGTGTTACAGTTGTGAATGCTGCATGGCTCAATGCCTAACGCTGGCTTTCCTTACACGGGGTAACACTGTTAATAATTTGTCACTCAGTCCCTGAGCTGAAGGCCTCCGGCCAGACATGAAGCTCTAATGGTACCTTGTTAAAAGGTGTTTATCCCAATCCCTAAAAAACACACAGAAGGGAAAGTGTTTCCTCCCAAACAGAGGCACGCTTGCATTAATAGCCCACAGCAGATCACAGCAGTACACCGATGGCTCCTCACCAGGCATAAGGAGGCCTGCAGTGTTGGACGTGGCAGCCCCATGTTCTAGCTTCCAAAATACCAGTCTGATTGAAGCCTATAGGTTGTTAAATCAGTGATATCATCTCTCTAAGCTGTGACCTGCTCTAGGCAGGATCTCAGATTTTTCCTCTTGTATTAGAAGCGAAAGGAAATGGGAAACTGTTGCTTGTTTCACAGGAACAATTACTTTACTAACAGGATATCTGGACAAACAGTGCAGCAGCAGCAGAGCTTCTGGCTGGAGACTGGCTTTACTGAATGAACTGGCTATGAAAATGGAGCCAAAGAATCTAAACAGGATTTGTAATATATAAATCAACTCCTAATTACAACAAAGATCTCCGAAGTATTATGCTGCTATAATAACAACAGCTTGCACACAAATAGATGTTCTAATGTTCTTTACACTTTCAGTTTGGTTGGATTTATTACTTTTATCTAAATACTGGGGTATTCGTGTGTAAAACCCATCAGTATAAGCTATACACCCCACAGGCACTGCTCGGATTACAATGGACTGGTTTACAATATTTCAACTTTATTATAGGAATCCGATAATACGCACAAATACACATTCAGCAGAAAGTGTATTTCGATTTTTTTTCTGTTTACCTAAGATCGCGATACACAGTGTGATACTCTCTCACAGCTGCTGGGTAGCACTCAGCCGAGTCCGCCAACAGTAGAACCATTTGATTTTGAATTTTCACTTTTAATGCATCATGCAAAAAATTGCATATGATGGTCAATACTTTATTATAGAATAGTCTTTATGTTAAGGATTTTGAACAGCAGGTTAAAGAAAATGCTTAAACCTGTAGACTATAGACTATATGGTATGTAAGGCGCTCTGGCAAAAGCGTTTTTCACCAGGGTAGGCAGCCACGGCCAGTTGAAACAAAAAAAATCAATACCCTTTCAAAAGTGAGACCTCTACAATTTGTTTTCCAAAAATCTCCCTTTAAAAACAACTCTCATTCTCAACCGGCCACAGCTCAACATCTGCCCCGGCGAAAAGTGAGTGTGCCTGATATTATAGTCAGTGATAGTTAGTTGTCTTCATTTGTTTAAAAAAAAAAACTTCCCATTGGAGAAGTGTTATAAGCCGCCCCTCAAAATTCGCCTTTCGACATCATCGATCTAAACATGATAAAAGTTATGCTGAATGAATCACTTTAGTCCATACAGCCAATCCAATGATGGTCTGCAAATCAAAAAAAGTTTAAAAAGTCATAATTTAGAAAACTTTAAAAAGTCATAAACTGGTCAATTTCATCCAATTCTAATAATTATTTCAATTTACTTTTTCTAGTTTCAGGAATTGAGTAAATTTTTTATTTTTGCAAGAAGAGCCTGTTTTTGCCAGAGCAAGTAGTTAAAGTACTGGACTATGGACCATAAGGTCCAAGGTTCAAATCCCACCTCTGTCACAGTTGGGTCCCTGAGCAAAGCCCTTAACCCACAATTGCTCAGATTGTAAGACCGTATTAATTGTAAGTCGCTCCTGTAAATGTAAATGTAATGCTAATTAATACATCACACTCAGAACAGAAATGCTGCAGGATGAACACAGAATTACAATCATTCACTAAGTAAATTACAGTAAGTCATTTTGTGCCACATAGTTGAGGTTTGTCTGTTGGTTTTACGATGACAGAATACGAATGGGACGAATGGTGTTTCCAGTGCTGAGTCAGGCTGGTTAATATCTCTCCGCTCTCTAGTGAGGTGAGTTTTGACTGTTGGTTTTAAGCAGTGTAGCAAGACATGTGGCTGTCCAGTCCTGTTATCGGGAGGCCAAAAAATGTGGGTCCAGAGTAACACCAGGTTTTGTAGGAACCTCACATTTTGAATTGTTTCGTCTTGGCTATCTTTTTACTCTACGTTCTGTCTCTGTCCCCAACTCCTTGTCCCTTGTCTGCCTATGGATATTCTTGTATGAGTTGGATTCCACCTTGCTTGGAACCTCTGGAGTTGAAAGGGCTGGGTTTAGTAGCACGTGTCTGGCCACGAGTGTGGCCATCACACCTTTTCCCAGATGCCCTCACTCAGATTTTTCAGAACTATCTGATAAATCCAGGAACCATAAGAACTGAGCCACTCTGACTCACTTGACCATTAATTAATTAAGCCAATGGGCCCAGTTAACTATGTAAATTAACCTCAGAGCTCCAGTGCAAAGGGGCTGGCAGACCAACATCTGTTAGTCAGTGGAAAAAGAATTTTTATTTCACATACCTTGCTACACATTGCCCATTAAATGGGGAAATTAAAAAAGAATGATAATTCTAACGTAACAAAATTGAGGTTTGTTTAGATTATTGAGATTTGGCAACATACATTAAGACATTTAAGGACTGAGTTAGCATGTGTTAGCTCAGAGAAGTCATGATGCTGTGACTCGACCCTGCAGACTGATATCATGCTCTCTATAGTGAAGATTTTTTTGCAGTCACTGTTAAGCCCCATAGCATCTAACATAAAGAAATTGATTCTGGCTTCAGGCTTTGGAGCTCTGCTGCTGCCCGAGCTCTTTGCGCTGCTTGGCATGGGACATCATCATGTCTTAAAACGAGAGCTCTTGGCTAGGCTGGGTTTATCGCACTCTCTTGACTACCTCTTGGCAGTGACTCTCATCATCTTAAAGAAAGCCAGTCTACTCAGGGAGGGACCGCAGCAATTATCTGTCCTTCCTCTAACCGCCTGCCTGGCACGCAGGAAAGCACCTCTTGTTTCAGAGGAACATCCAAAACCCAGCAAGGAGCGTTGTGGGCGTGTGGAGAAACAAGACGCTGGTTGTTGATGGATCATTCACACACTAAAAAGCTGTTATTCACAATCACATGGTACATAAACTTCTGAAGCATGGAAACATGGAACTGACTTCCCAAGGCAAGAGTGTGCTCCATTTAGTATTGCATCAGACTAAAATCCTATATTAATCCTACATACTCCTACAATCCTATAATAATCAAACATTAAGCACCTAAAATGTAAAAGGTATACTCTTTCATTCATATATACTCTTCAACTCAAAGGTATATTCAGTTTTCACTCTGTTTGTCACCTAGCACATCTGCAGAATATGCCCAACGGCCAAGAATCCATTTTTCTGTATAGAAAGAAAAATGTAAAACATCCATACTCAAATTCACTTAAACAGGGCATTTTTTAGGGCAGTCAATAATAGGCGAGTATCCTTTTTAGGACTAAAATGTCCCAGCTGATCCATTTAAGCTGTACTGGCCGGAAAAAAAACATGTTGACATGTTCGAAAAACAAGTTTGAAAAGAAAAGAACGGAGCACGCAAAAAAGGTATTTGCTTCCACTTTGTTTTTGCACCCACGATCCAGAAATGAAGTGAAAATGTTAATGCTGCAGTGTACACTCTATATATACACACAAATTAATACAAACAATTAGTTTGCACACATTTATGGCATCAACACTACATTAATGGACTTCAACCTAAAGTCAAATTCCTTAGCAAGAAATTCTATTTACATTTGGCAGAAGTAGCACTACTTAAAACTGATCCATGATTTATACAGCTACGGTATTAATGCTTATAATTAATTAGAATAAAAAAAACAAAAATGTGTCTATTAACTGTTTTAACGCTGCGGATCCACGAGCAGAGGCAGGAGTTAAAGTTTAAGAGCCGAAGTGCATGCTGTGTTTATACCCCAGTTGATGTCTTTAAAGACTTTTTTGTGTAAGTTAATCCTGGTTGTGCGGATGACTTTCATCTGCTCAGTTGTGAATGACTTTTGTAAGTATATGTGCCTGTCCTGTTGTAAGTACTACAGTTTTTTTGTACCTTCATCATTGTCTTAGGCCACTCTTTTTTGGCTTCAATCAAACAAAAGTATCAGGCCCATCATTACCACAGCCTTAAGTGTTATGGTGTTCCACAATACAGGGTCATTTTTTTAGAATTATTGTAAATTTCCATGAAAAATATATAAGGTTTAGCATGTTTTTAACAGTTTAGGTTTCCACTTGTGTTTTCAGAAATATTGTTGGCACATTTACCTTTTATATTTGTACGTGTATTATGAATTACAGTGGCATAAAAAGACTGTTACTATGGCAATATTCAGTCAACGCCCATTTGGCTGTTTTACAGAATGTAATGCCGTCACTGTAGTTTCAGTTCCAAGGCCCGGTTACACTGAAACTTGCTGCTGCATAAAGGTAACCCTAATGTGGGTGTTAAAATGTTTATTGTATCATACCTTTGTTTCTCTGTGTAGAAAATGCTATTGGAAACAGTAACAGTAAGAGACAAACGTTTTGCTAAACATTCTGTAAATGTGACTATTAAACATTACTATATAAAACAGTAGTATTTTTTCTGAACGCTGCAATAAAAGTTGTGATTGTACACGTCTGTGGAGGACCTGGATTGATCGCTCACATTTAAGTAACCTGCTGTGGCCTGATCTCATTCTGGTTCGGAATTCACAAACATTTCACAGAGCACGACCTTGTCTTAGGCTAAGCCCCAGACCTCTGTACAGATTTTCCTCACAGATAGGAACATACTCTTCTTTAGCATAGCAATTAGAAGGAGCTGGAGTCGGTCACTTAAAAACTAGGGTACATCAGGTCTTACCATAATCATCTGACTTTGTTTTGCCACAGTGGAAAAGTTCACAAGGAAAATGTGTTTATTTGACTTACACATTAAAGAGTAAGTAAGTATTTTGCAATGTCAGTTCTACTCCTTCCTAAAGAAAGTATGCAATATCAAGGATGTCTCCAAAACAATTTCAACTAAACGTGCTTCACTTATTGTATTTAACAGTGAGGCAGAAAATAAACTAAGCAGAGAGTTCAAGTAGCTAACAGAAGCACTGTTATCAGCCTCAGAGCTTCGGTACAAACATGGACACCAAACATGTCTCCGTTGAGTAGCTACATCTGCGGCTGGATGGTTACAGGCTGGGAGTGCACAGCTATAGTAACCCTTGATCATTTTGGAATGAACCGTTGCCACAGTGAATCTGTTTCTAGACACAGCTACGTGTAGCGGCACCAGGTATGTAAGTGACTCATCTTCCTATAAAAACGACATACTTCTCCTCCCTGGACAGTTAACATCCATCCGACTCCGCTCTGTGCAGATTCCTCAGGGTTTCCTCTATCCCGCTCCAGCATTTTGGCCTTGAGCCGGGGAATTTCCTCCAGCTTTCCTGCCACAACCTGGGCTGCTGCTCCTTGGACCGGCTTCCTCCTGTCATCCCTGAGATCGTCCCTGCTTTCCTCTCCTTCGCTGAAGATTTCCTCTTTAGCCGTGCCTCGCCGCATGTGCCGACCCTCTATCTCTATTCGTGCTGGAGGGAAGCCACTGGTAATAAATTCCATCTTCACACCCACTTGGACAAATAGACCTTTAGCTGTGTGTAGTAAAAATGAAAG
This sequence comes from Parotocinclus haroldoi, assembly GCA_034779995.1. NCBI lineage: Eukaryota > Metazoa > Chordata > Actinopteri > Siluriformes > Loricariidae > Parotocinclus > Parotocinclus haroldoi. The sequence continues at coordinate 3,127 of JAUZST010029963.1, read as the reverse complement.
GCCCATGCACTGTGTTGTGCTTTCTGTCATTTCCGACTAATCCAAGGACAAGTAGCTACAAAAGTTCATGAGGAATTTCGAAAAGAAAAAGCGAATCATTGTTGCCTTAATCTAAACAGGCTTGACTAAGCAGGTAGTTTTGGGACCACACAGTGCCACTGGTTACTGTTTGCTTGGAGTTTGGCATGTTTTCACCATGTAAATCTGTCTTTGCTTCAGATACTCTGGTTTCCTCCCACATCCCACAATGTTGCCAGTAGGCCGACTTCTTAAATGCCCCTGAGGGTGAAGGAGTGATGCCCTGACTATGCCACATTCTGTCTAAGGTAGATACATTTCTCTGCAAGATTCACGCTAATTCTCAACAGGACATTTGGTTACCTTAGATGCATGCTCTTTGTCAGTCTCTGTGATAAGAACACAAAGAATAATGAAAGGAACAAAAGTTCCACACTTCTCCACCAGAACTGCCAAGACATGCTCATTTGATTCCTGTGTTAGCATTTATGTCCTGTCCTGTGTTAGCATTTAAATGCGTCATGTGGCTTTTAAGCAAACGGAATGATTTATATACATTTGGTGAGACATTTATTACTTGATGTCATTCATCTCATATTCACAGTGCAAACCTTTGATGTCTTGACTGATTGATTACACTCTCACTCTCATTTCTATCTATGCTTTTTATTCAATCTATGCTTTTTTATCTATTTAGTCCTGATCAGAGTCAAAGGCACAGTGCACAAGGCATGAACAACATTAGACAGGGTGCCACTTCATCATGCAGCACAAAACTTAACAATTTTTCTTGCAACCCCAAATCAGAAAAAAATGGGATTCTATGGAAAATTCAAATGTAAAAAGTTCATTGTGTCTTATATTTACAAACACCCGTATGCAGAGCGACTTACTACTGATACAGTCTTACAATCCAAGCAATTGTGGGTTAAGGGCTTTGCTCAATATAGTGGTAGCTTGGCAGTGGTGGGATTTAAACCCTGGATCTTCTGGTCCATAGTCCAGTACCACAGCCCCCATTTAATATAAGACACTATGAACCCAAGATAATTAACGTTTGCTTTGTTAAAAACATCCATTCCTGCATTGGGCAAAAACAGTTGGGACAGGGCAAGTTAGGGCTAGTAATGAGGTAAAAAAAAACAACTAAATAAGTATGTGTTTTCCAACAGGTGCTGTCAACAGGTGATAATAACAGGTGGTAATCATGAGTTGGTACAAAAGCAGCATCCAAGGGTCTTTAATGAGCAAAGATGGGTAGGGGATCTCCAGTTTGTCAACAAGTGGTGAAAACAGTGATTTATAAATTTTGAAATAAATATACCTCAAAGTAAGTAATTAGATGATACTTCAAAATAAAATATTCTGTAATTAAATATCTCATTTTTCTGTATATTTCCAGCTTTTTCTTATTTGGGTTTGTAGTTATCTAAGATGGCCAGAAGTGACTGACTAGCAGTGTGCTACTCCTAGGATGCTAACCAGCGGCAAAAACACGAACAGAAGGGCAGCAAATATTACAGTTATCTAACAAAGCCCAAACCTAGACATGTACTCACACATATTGCTGAGGAAGAGCTGCTCAAAAACTGAATTCTCACCACAACTGGATCTACCACAACTGGATCTACCTGTCCTAGCTCAACAGCAGATCTCCAGCATGTGGTGAAACTCACAACGGATCATTCTGCACACATCATTCACACACTTAGAATGAGCGCATTTCTCTCCTATACTGCAAGTCTGCAACTTTTTGTGAGCTCTAAATGTTGTGAATCAGCCAGAGATAATCAGGTCATCTGCCTCATGTTGCATGTAGTTACTCCAGACATGGTTTACTAACTATGGGTCTCACATAGCGGAAAACACATCTAGCTGCCAAACGGTTACAAATGGAAAGTCGAGAGCCATCCAAGCTCACACACACACACCTGAACGTGAGCTGATCAAAGCAATAACGGATGAATAACGTACGATTTTCTTGGGGCTAGACTACATCAGGTAAAGCAGACCGACGCGTCCTGTCAATGTAAATCTAAATTACTGTACAATATTACAAGATACGGTTTATCAAGAGCACATGTTGGTGGCCCATACACAAAAGCGTCTAACCGCAAGCACACACGCTGAGCTTACGAACGGTTTAACCCAGCCAGGGTCTGGTATCGTATTTATTTTCCAACATTTCCTAACCCATGACATTGCCTGGTGGTGTGCCGATCTGGAAGTCTGGCACAGGGAGCGGAATTGCTATCTGCAAGGCTGACATCCCGAATTCCCTTCAAATCAAATATCCTACACTGGGCATCGCAAAATGTGTTTTGCATTTTCCGTTCTGAAACACAGCTCAAATGACTGCAACGGAGAAGTACGTCAGGCTGAAAGAAAAGACCTACCCATGAGTTATCTTATAATCACAACCTCCTTGTCTGGTCTTTCATTCTAAACGCATTCAAACCAAGACAGTAAGGCAGTGGCAGCTAAGCTTTTTAAAGAACTGTTTAGGGGAAAGAACTCATTTACAAAACGAAGCTGAAATGTATTTGGTCTGTGGATAAGTTCTGTTTGACGTTTACGGCTTTAGTTTTGTACTGCAATTCTGAGGTCAATATGAGTAATGGAGGTCTGTCTCACCCAAAATCTTTTTCATTCATACAATCGCAAAATCCTATTTTAATGTAAGACAGCATCATTAAACACATCTCATTTATTCTTCCATTCATGCTCAGTGTATTCTGAAAATGGCAGATGCAAGGCAGAAACACTTGTCATAGTACATGAGTCTGGTGTTGATCTCGTCTCAGTCTCAACCTCATTTGAAATCCGTATCGGTCTTGGTCACTTATGTGAAACAGTGTTAATGTCTAAGCAGTTGAATGGAAACTCTGCTACATTTCAATTACAGAGACAGAAAAAAATCTTAATCTGGTCTCAGTCTCGTCTTTGTCCCAGCCACTCCCGGTCTTGGTTTTGACTTGAGCAGGCTCAAGTATCTTGACTACAGTCCAGTGAATGTACATTTATGTTACATTTATTTGGCAGACAAATATATACAATATATATATATATATATATATATATATACATACATACAAAAAAATTATATATA
>JAUZST010029952.1:0-29472 GCA_034779995.1 Parotocinclus haroldoi | reverse complement strand
TATGGCCCTTAAATAGGGAAGGTTCCAGGTGTGGGTTGTCACGTCGTTAGCTGGGTGGACATAAAAAGCCGCCTTACATTACTCCGTAATGGCGGACGACGGCGGACGCGACGGGCAGCTCGGCGGCGCACGGTAGGCTCCCTTACAGCTCGGATGCGTCCCAAATGGGAATGGCACCCACAGCTAACGCAAATGCGGCAGAGGGCAGAGGTGCGGATAGCACGAACGGGCGCCGCTTTGAGACGCTTCCCAAATCGAGCCAGGCGCGTCTTAAATGGAGCGCGAAGCCAGCTGGAATGAGGCTCAATAGGAGCCGATTGAGGACGGGAACGGGAAACCCTGGATCTGTCCCTACGGGAGCTATGATACCTTCGAGGTTTCCCTTGTACACATCTGTCGGCTATAAACGCCCCGGGATGTTACCGTCTATATTTTAGTGGAAAATCGCAACGCGTGTCAATCGAACAGCGAACTGCAAAGGTAGAGCGGCTTAAGTGTTCGCTATGGCGTATGGGGTGACGCGAGCGATGGACCATACGTTTTTTTTGACGATGCAACCACGAACAACGCTGACGCTCGAACGTAGAGACGCCAGGTGTCCGTTATCACGTCGTCAGTTAATATCACCGGATATAAACGGTGTGACTGGTCGCTCTGTAACGGCTGCTGGGACGAGCCCATAGTTCATACTTCAAATTTAACCAAAACAAATGTTTTCAAAACCAATAGGTTTATTAACTACTTATAGCTTTCATTTCGTCAGTCTTTTACTTGGCAAAATCATATACATGTTTACAAAATAATGTTCAATTTGGATTCAGTTGTTTCTCTGCATTTTGTGTACATCAGAGAATGTGTGGAGTTAAAACCATTTGCAACTTATGGGCATCATTATTGTTACTAATTAAGTACAATTACACCCACACTGCACTATCATTGGATTAATTGTGCATCTGTCAGGGAAAATGCAATCTAGACTAGTGAATATTTTAGTGCCTCCATGTTAAAGCATCTTGGGATGCCATATCAGTTTTTTTCAGTACTACTAATTAAATTTGTTTTATATTATAGTCCTAATCTCTGTTAAGACAGTTTTAATCAGTCATAATTTATAGTCACCATAGTTCACACGAGATTTATAATTACACAGTTTGATGTCAGTCCTGTAAATGGTTTTAATGCTTTTCCTCCTATTCATTACAGAGTAAATCACAATTAACTGAATGTGCTAAGGACTAAATCTCATCACTGACTAACAAACTGTCAAAATGTATCGCATATGATCAAAATGTCAAATTTGAATTCAAGAATAGATTATTAGTAATGGTGTTTTATTAGTATGAACACACAAACAATGAATTTGACTCCAGATTTGTGTTAATTGCAGTGATTGTACTGAGGAGTGGTTCTGAATGTAAGTGTCTGCATTAAGGTTCATGGCCAGGACAATCATTCACCAGTTAAATGGCCTGTGAGAAGAAACTGTTTTTGTGTCTGACGTTTTTTGGCACTCTGTATTTTAAAGTGCCTACCAGGAGAAATTAAGTTCAATAAAATGTATAAAAAAATATTTATGTAGCCAAGTAAAGAAGCACTAAATAAGAGTAAACTTTATTGGAATATCACACACCAAAAGCATTAGGTTTTCCACATTTAATTTTCATCAGCAAGCACTTTATCATAGGCATAAAGTGCTCCTGAAAAGCTCCCTGAGTGGAAACTAGTTCATCGCAAGGCATTGCACCTCACTCTTTTATTGCCAGGGAGAATGTAGAATAAGACCAATCTAGATTTAGACTCTTTACAATATTAAATCTAAAGAACATATAACACTGCGATACGCACACTTGTCTCTTTATATTTATGGCTTGCCAAAGTTAATTAATGTCTGGTGTCACCTAGATGTGCAGTATCGAGCTTCATCAGCGAGCTGCATTCCAGCTCATGATAAAATCAGCACTTTTCATTCTCCAGAGATGGAAATGAGGCAGCACTGAGTCATGCCTCAGTAAACCAAAGCCCAGGTTTACTGGGTCCAGCCTGGCCTATTTTGAGGTGTGTGTTTGTGTGTGTTTGTGTGTGTGTAAAGAGAGAGCGAGAGATCAGTGTGGAAAGAAATATCAGATATATTGGCCAAAAGGCAGAGTCTGGGGACAACTGTTTTTTGAGTGTTTTTGAAGGTCATATACAATGCATTTATATAGCATAATTCACAACATGCACTGTATTTCAGAGTGCATTCGTGAAGGAATCAAAATAAAAAGGTCAAGATACATTTTCTGAATGTGGTAAAAAATAAAATAGGTCTGTAAATATTGGTGGTTTAAAAGGACTTGTACATGTTAGAGTACAGTGAAGTCTTGTAGACACTTCCAAACACCTCTAACTTCTGTTGTTTAGACACAATATTCAGTGGCCGTTGTGTTTTTTTGAGTGCTTTGAATGCGCTTAAGGAGGTACGGTGGCTCGGTGGGTAGCAATGTCACCTCACAGCAATCATGTGGGATTGTACTTGAGGCTTGTACTTCAACTAATGTTTAGCTTTTAGCTAGTTTCATGATTATTACAGACCTACTTGGTGGTAAGAACCATTTGCTGGAAACAGCAGGTTCAAGGTTGAGGACCTTGGTTCAAACCATGTGCTAAGCTTGCAAAGTGAATGTTGGGCAGCATGGGGGTTCTCATTGAAGTATCATGCTTAATGTCTGCCCCCTGCCCCCAACCTAGAGTATTTTAAATAAATCAGTAGGCCTTTGCCCAGAAAATATTCTCTTCTGAAAGCAAACCCAGTTTTGACTTTTTTGGGGGCAGATTGGCACTCATTAGACGAAACAGATGGGTAATATGGGATTTACAAGGGTATTTGCTGCGTCACAGGACTCAGTATGGAATTTCAGTAAAGTTTGAGCAGGATCATTTTACACATACATTTTACAAATGAATTGCCACGGACAGCTGAACATAATCCCAGAGCAACACACACATCTGCCATTAGGAGGATCCAAGTATAAGACAGGCTTTGTGTTGGTTTCAGACGATATTGTTATATTGGAGATAATGTGGAAGTTTTAAAGTTTTTTAAATGTTGGTCCTGTCAGTTATTGATTTCATATACCTTTTTTTTAGCTTTTCCCAATTCACTAGTGCCACAAAAGGAACCTGGCATCACACACAACCGCTATACTGACAAGAGTAAAGTCAATGGCCAGCGAATGCTTTTTTACATTCTCTCATTCTCAATTCTCTGTACTGGTAGGTGGCAGAATTACATGGTCCCAAGTATTTGAGCAGCAAGTCTCCACTATGGTGAAGTAGTGAATTAGACTGCTGTGCCATATGCGTTTCTTTTTTAGCATGGTTGCTTTATAGATATTTTTTACATGCCCTGTTTTACACAGTTGGTTTGGAACTCTTTCCAGCAGTGAAAATATGATAATTTAAGAACAACACTTAAAATATACATGACTTTAACAATACAGTGTCACTGCTGGATAGATAATATTAATTTTTATAGTTAAAATAATTTTTCGAGTTAAAACTGTGCTGATAAGTAGGGTTGGGTCGTATAATGGTTTTTCCGGGGTATGGCAGAATTGCAAATAGTGAAAGTTTTTTAAAATGGTGACATTATTAAACATTTCTGCCTAACAGAATGGATTTGCCTGTTAAAGGGCAGTCAAAAGTTTCTGGATGCTGATATTGACACAATACATTGGTTACATGATCAAGATCAATCAAATGTGCATTTATGTCTTTATATTCTGTGTGGTGAGGCTTTTCAATTAGAAAGCGTTTTTTTTTTTGTTTCTCTTCTATCTTTCAGCAGAATATTTAGATTATTTATTTATTTGTTGCAAAGGCACACATTATAAACCCAATATAAATCATACATATCATAGAGGTACGGGACAAGTAGGCTGTTTTAGTTCCAAATTTGTCCGTCTCCTTGATATTATTACATAACATATTTGAAACAAATACACCTTATTTTAAGAAGAGGAAAGTGGGTTGAATAATATTGAAATTGAAGCCGTTTAAAAAACATATTGTATTCCATTTCTTCCTTCCTTCTTCTCTTATCCTTCATATATTCAGGTAAAATTAATAACTTATAAGTTTATATGGACATTCTATTAAATATACTTGTCTGCAGGTAAAAAAAAAATCTGTTAATCTAATTATTTTTTGCTGATTTTAGCCAAATAAAAATGTGCTGATTTCAAATATGAAGTCGAAAAATATGCATATATTTTTTTTCACAAAAAAATGTTTGATTAAAGAAGAAAACGTCAAAAATATAGGCTAATAAGATGTTCTGAAGTAGTGATAGCATGTAATATATTTGTTTCATGTAAGAAAATCAGTCTGTTGTCTAAGCAAGAGAGCAATAGTTCTTTTTGGGTGCTCTGGAATATTTATGATCCGGGTTGTCTTGCTGTAAACACCAGCAGTAGTCTGCCATCATGTTTGTTATTCATCTGCCTTGAACTAAAAGGATTTTTCGGCACTGAAGTTGCAAAGAGCGTCTGTAATCATTTAAGAAAAAGCAGACTTGATGATTAGATGATTAGAAGCCTTATTTGCAGGCCATCAAATAACGTCTCATGTGAAAGAGCAGGAAATTTGGCACACAGGTACTTGAGTCCCAGTGTTATATGCAATGGGGGGAGCAATACTTTCTGAGGATTAACAAATGGCTTATTCATAATATCCCTTTCACCGTTCTCAAATTTCCAGTGGGTAATTATTTTTTTTCGGTTTTGCGTAACAACCTTGTTGTCTTAGAAGTATCAGTGTAACCTTCAGGTGGCCAAATTGAACCAAGCACACACTTTAGACTTCTCTTGAACTGTCAGCTACATAACTATCACAGCCAATTTACTTAATAAACCCTTTACCATTGATACAGTATACAGGCTTCTTGTCCCTATAGAAATATTTCAGAACATTTTTTCTCTCTGTTACAGTATGTAATGTGGTACCAGGAGCCAACGCGTTATTTTCCTTTAGCCTTAAACCCAGTAATTCAAGATCTCATACTAAGTCATCCAGATCAGTTTGAGTGAATGGCTGGTACATTCTGGCATCAACTTCTGAAGCCATGATATTTTCAAAATCAACGAAATATCCGAATGACGGAATTCATTGTCGTCAGGGAAGTTTGGTAATTAGATATAAGATTTTTTCTTTGTGTTTATGCTTGTAACATTTATTATGCAAAAGAAACTCTTGCCACACTATTGAAACTTCAAAGCTGAGACTTTTACTGTCCTGGTCATCCAGTTTGACCCCAAAATATGCATGGTAAGGTTTTCATACAAAGTCAAATATATTTGTCCTTTGTTTGTGTGTTGTAAGACAACCACTAATGTAACAGAATACATCAAGATCATTTCAGAACTGGCATTCGAGTCTTGGATGACTTATTCAACCAAAACAGGTTTATCTACCTGCCATTATGCAACCATCAGGTATCAAAATGGTTTTACAGCAGGTAACATATTGCAAAAATATGATAGGACATTTATTTGTTGTTGTTTTTTTTTTTTTTGTTTACCAATCACTCACATTAAACTTAACCTTGCAAAAAGCAACAAATAATCCCACACAACGGTTTCAGTTTGGTGTGTTTTTGGATGATTTACGCTCCCATCTGTGCACACCTGCATTCATAATCTGGAGGATTTTCGAGCATGTCTCACTTAATGTAGCTTTATAGTGATGTAGTAACAATAACAACGAGAAAACAATAACCAAATTGTGTATTTTACATTTTTACAATTACATTATCAAAAATGGTAACAAGTATTGACAAGAAAGTTGGATTTAAAATATATTCAGTGAATTGATATGTATATATTCAGTGATCTTGTAAAATGATGGCACATGATTTGAAACTCTAAACGTAAAGCCATGCATCACATCTAACACCTATTTATAAAAGAGTGAAATCTTTTTTTGTGTTGATAATTAATGTGAATGTTAAAATCTATATTCATATATACTTAGAACTTTGGCCCTTATTCTTGTCCCAGCAGGTGGAGACCAACCTCCACTCAAGATTTTCCATCACTTTTGTGCCCTGAAGAAGGACGAAGGACCCTGCAAAGCAGTGCATGACAAATTCTACTTTGATACTGACACACGCCGCTGCGAGCTTTTCGAATATGGAGGCTGTCAGGGAAATGAGAACAGGTTCGAGACTCTAGAAGAGTGTGAAGAGATGTGCCTGGTGAAAGGTAGTTGGTTCTAACATTGTTTAAGTTGACACTGACACGGTCTTCTGCCAAAATCAATAGAAACAGTGCTTGTTCAGAGTAATGTAGTGTTTCTCGAAAGGGGATTCGGAAAAAGCAGCGGTAAATCAGTTCTCATCGTTAATTTGTTCCAGATGGCTTGGTGAGGACCAAAAACAATGATTGCTGAGCAAATTTTTAAAATAAGAAATAATGTAGGCTGAGGATCTGTACCAGACCCCCAGAAAATCCACACTATATAAAGCATTAATGTAGTTGTCTTGTAAAGGTGCTCATTGATTTACATAGTGTATATGTTCAAATAAATGTATTGCAAAAGCAAAATAAACCTATGGCATCAAAAACATAAAATAAAAACAGTAGTACTACCAAACAGAGATCATACATGTTTTACTGTTACCTCAGCCTTAAAGCAATAACTTTGGTAAGGCATGGCAAATACGCTTATAATAAGCTTGCTCATTATGTCTGATCTGATTTTCATTCAAAACATAACTACCAGTCACATACATTCACCTTTGTGCATGTGTTCTACTTAAAAACTAGACCTATTCTGATTCACTGAGCACACTGATCAATCATTCGTAGTTCCGACTGGAGAACGATAACTGCCCTCTCCAAAAGTGGGATAAAATTGGGTGTGTGAGCTGTAGATTTGCTCACAATATTTGATTATGGCCTTCTCAAGAACAGTATGTTCATGTGATTTGTCAAGGCCATTAGTACCCACTGTCCAAAAACAGCAGAAATTCAATACTATTTTTAACCTACCACCTATGTAAAACCAAAATTGCTCTATAGATAAATATGCCAAATATTCAGTAATTGCTACCCTGATATCCTGAAGCATTTCGTTTTGTTATAGAGATTTATCGTATACAAGCGTATCTGCATAACTTTTATTTATGTTATGCAAAAAGTTTTTGTTTTGCTGTGCTCTGTAGAATCACAGTCCTAAACGTGGCAGTTGTGTAAAATTCTTGCATAATGACATGACCTCAGCTTTTCTGCTGAGATAATAGCAGATTGGTTCAATAAAATGACACAACATCCTAGGAGTTGCTCTGTAAACACAGTGACACCCCTTTTTATGGTTTTATTTTGAGTTTACTACACAGTCATTCCCATTTCCCTGTAATTAGATCATAAACAGTAATGATTAAAACCAGAGTCGTCACCGTAATTGCACTACCAAGAGCTGTTCATAATGTAAATTGTCATTTAGTTTAGCGTAATAGTCTCAAATGGCAATAAGGATGTGATGCTTAATAACATTTGAATGTTTTATGCACCTGAAACCTGTTTCAGTTCAAACTTGGATAGTTACAATGCTCGTGAACTTTTCAACCCGAGTTTCAGACCAAGTCAACAACTCTGTTTACATCCCATGGTTTTTTGTTAGTTGCTGTTGAACTATGAGAATTAGTCATAGAATACTGCGCTAAAATATTGACAGTAAGTAAGATACAGTAAGAAAGTAAGTATTGAGGCATCATTACATTTGGCTGACTAACAAAGTACAACATTTTATTTCCATTCTCAATGGCTAATAGAGAATAGATTTACGAAACATATACTTTGTGAAAGTATCAATGGCGCTCAATGGCAGAGAAGCAGAGATGGTCCTTCATCAGACACAGGACCTTCATTAGAATGCGGCTTCAGTAGCTTTTCTAAACAGCCAAGTATTGGAAGCATCTCATTAACCTTGAGTACTTTTTTGCCATGTATGCGATATGGACTTCAGGTAAGTCTCGTGATAGGTTCTGCAGTGTTTCTGTGTTACAGGCCGGTTTGGCTATCGATCACTATGACATAAATGCAGAGGCAGACTAAACCAGTTTAAATGGCAGCGAACCATAGCAGCGTCGGCTCAGAAAAATACCACTGGTGTGTTTCTGTCCATAAATAGCAACTCCTCAGTGTTTTTATTGTTTTTTTTGAGTCAGTACTTGTACCAAGAGATGAAGGTTGTATCTGCAGTAGCTGAAACCTTAAGTTCATCTAAATGAATCAGTCAACCATTATACAATTAAATTTATATGAATTAATTACTGCTGCCTCAAGCTATAGCCGTCCTTTGCATATAAAGAGCAAAATGATCTTATGGTAGTGAGGTCTTTATTGATTTCCTGACACAACTGATAATGTCTTAGCTGTTTTTCTTTACACTGTAATAATAAAATGTTTAAACAGGAGTACCATATGTCTATTTAAAACTTTTTTGTACACGTATGACCACTAGCCTAGTTTTAATATTTAAAGGTGACCAACCAGGCCCTCAAGTGACACAGTGCCAATTCACTAGCCCACCAACGCACTGGCCTGGGCTTGAGTCACAGGAGTCTAATGGAGGAAAGGTAGATTGGGGATCATTCCCTAACAATGCAACAGCGACATCCACCCAGCCCTTCGGACTTGTGCTCCATCTCTGGGAATAAGCAACATGTAAGCCTGACCAGGAAATGTGCTGTTAAGATGTTAATAAAGATAAACAAAAAAACCTTACGGTTCAGCTCTGCCAAATGGTGGCATAACCATTTCATATATTCTTGGAAAATTTTACATGTGAACTTGGGTTTTGGGACGTTATTGGGCTGTATTTCAATAATTTTAACTGTAAATCAGTTTTTATTTCATTTAGTCTATTCCAGTCAAGTACATTACTTGTTTGTGTAGACTTATTTGCTGGTCTGGAGTTTGAACAGTCTTCCTATGACCACACTTTGGGAACTCTATCTAGAGTTTTTTAGGTCAATTTGTCTCTCTGAAGTGATTAAAGGTTTGTGTTTAGCACCCTGTGTTGGTTTCTGCCTTGTGCCCTTTGCTGCTAGTTAGAACCCAGTTCCCTCCAGCCATCCATTATCTTCCGTTTAATCCACATGGGGTCACGGGCCAGCCGTTGCCCACCCGGCAACTCTGTGCTTAAGGGCAGGACTATACATTTCATTTAGGTATTTGGGAGTGTGCTTGCATTATTTACTTATAAATAATTTTACTTAGAACATAAACTATACTGAATAATGAAATACTCCCAAATATTTGTGAGCAATGCATTATTCAGAGCAAAGCATGTTTTGGTCTTGTTTAAGGTCCCCAACCCTGTTAGAAACTAGGTTTGACCTCACGACCTTCTGATTAGTAGTCCAGAGCCTTATTTACTAAGCTACACCATTCTTGTATTCAAATGAGGTAACTGTAAAAAAAAGAGCCTTTTATATGATCTGTGATTAAGCATAGGCTTTCTTTTAATCTTTCATATAAACCATTGTGAGATCTGAAATTTAAAACTTGATAATCTTAATAGAAAATGATTAAATAATTACAATAAAGCATTATCTGCAGCCCTTGTATATGTCCATGTTTTTTATTCGTCATTATTCTATGGGAACATGGAATTATATGGAACTGTATGGTCCAATACACAGTGCAGATTTCCTCCAGATAAAAAGTTAAAACATTATTATCCTCAAGAAAGATTTTTTGAAATGGCTTTCATGTAAAGTGACTCAAAAGCATACATTTTCTGGTCCCTGTGGCAGAGCATTTGTCTATAATGTTATTACCTGCTCCAGGACATTACATTTTCTTGTTGCTATAAATCACTTGGTTGCTCAATCACAGCATTATGGATATTTCTGCATTATACATCCCTTACTTTCAGACAGCAGTGACTCACAGTGAGTTTTCAATTTTTATAAAGTAATCGAAGAAATATTTAATGGTTAAGGGCAGGGAGTCAGAACATATTCAGACATAGCATGCTGCAGTCAGAGTGATGACTGTGATGCTCTTTATCATGACACAGGTGTATATATGACGGTGTTGCAATAAAGAGTTGAATCAGTATGAAGTCTATTTATAGTTAGAAATCCATAATGTTATATATCAGCAGGTTTTATTCGTTTCAAAAGACAATTTAGAAGTCTTACTCAGTTTATGCTATCTGTATACTATTTCCTGACTCTTATATGGATGGGGGAAGGGGCTGGATCAGAAGCTGAAGCATCGTAGATTCACCTTTAAGCCAAGATTACAGTTTTCTGAGGAAACCCACCCCGTCACCCCAAAACCCCCTACCCCCAATGATTAGGCTTCTTTGTCAAGCACATCGCACAGATGTTTGATTGATTTCTGGAGCATTTGAAGGCCAAGCTAACATCTTTAAATCTTTGTCATACTGCATTCCATTTCCTAATATTTAAAATGTAGCAAGGAACAAGAGGAAGAAAGAGAAGGGGAAACAGGAAGAAAGAGGAAACTGCCATTAGGGAATTCTCTTGCCGTGAGTGTTTCTGTGGGTGGTACTTGGCACAGTATCATTGATATGAATGGCAGGACGTGAGGTTTCTCAGCAGAACATCAAACTGTAAATGTTATACACGTCACTGGCCTTAATGTTATGGCTAATTAGTGTATACGTGTTGAAACTGACTTTTGTGCTTGTCATTTATGTCCTTTACATAGACCAAATACAAGCAGAACGTACAGTGACATAGTGATTCTTGAATTAGTGTCTCCATCTAGTGCTCATGTACAAAAATGTAGGCAGTCAGATGAATACGGTTGCTAGTCTGAATTTTTCAAGATTGCTTTCAGTAAAGATCTGTTCAAGTAAATTATACCCAAAACAAAACTCCTTCCGTAGACGCACAAAGCCAGAAAAGTCATTTCCATCATACTGGATAACCATCCAAATATCTACAAATGGATGCGAGAAAATATTATTCTGTTCCTGTTGCAGCTAATCCATGCCTGCACTTTTGCTTTACTTTTCTGTTTCGTTGTGCAATCCCAATTCCAGCGAAGTTGGGACATTGTGTAAAACATAAATAAAAACAGAATACAATTATTTGCAAATCCTTTTCAACCTATATTTAGTTGAATACACTACAGGGACAAGATATTTAATGTTCAAACAGATAAACTTCATAGTTTTCTTTGCATATATTCACTCATTTGGAATTTGAGTTGGCACAGGGGCAACAAAAGACACGCAAAAACACCTGTTGAACATTCCACAGGTAAACAGGTTAATTGGAAACAGGTGAGTGTGATGATTGGGTATAAAGGTCAGTCGTTCACAAGCAAGGATGGGGCGGGGATCACCATTTTGTGAACAACTGCATAAGCAAATAGTCCCAGCAGTCTAAGAACAACGTTTCTTAATGTGCAATTTAATCATCTAGAGTCCATAATATCATCAATCCATATCCATATTGCCAGTCCACACCATTTTTAAGGTGGAATGATACATTACTAACCAGAGGGAAGCCAAAAAAACCTCCACACATACACTAATCAAAGGTGAGATTTCAGCTCAGGTCCCATTAGCTGCTTCACTTTACTTTACTATGAGTGAAAACTTGGTTGAATGATGTCATTCATTCAATGGCATATTTAATGATTTGTGACGAAATAGGAGGAAAAGGACACAGCACTATTTTATGCCTTGGATTCCTGCATTATACAATGTGAAGGATATTCTTATTTTAAAAAAATCCATGGATACATTTTGAATAGCTGACAGTGAATTATTGACAGGATATTAATAATTTTATAAAGGGGTTATTTTCTTTAAACAAAAAACAAAGCAATCAATCAGCAATGTCTGTGGCAACCAGCTGAGGAAATAACCAGTCTATTGAGGAAATGCTCCCATCTATTATTTATGTTCATTTGTTCATGATGATTTACATTAATATGAGGGAGACGAGGAAAATGTATACTAGACTCCTTATCAAACATATATTTCAATACAGCAAGATTTTATTGGACCACAACACATTTTTTTGAGAAAGCCTCTGGCTTATATAAGCGTTGTTCTTTCATGCTGTGTGTTTTCCCCATGTCTGCATGGGTTTACTTGAGGTACTCTGGTTTCCCCTCACATTCCAAAGATCCATTCGGTGGATTGGTCACTCTCAATTGGCCCATTACTAACATGTTGAAATAACCTTGTCTTTCATGATGTTAAAGAAACTAACAAACAAGGACCATAGATCAGTGTACCACTTCACTTGTGTTGGACAAACTTTCCTTGATAAGTGATGTAAAGATGTTTTACCTTTTTTACTTTTTTAGCTGCATATGCCATTATAAACCTCAACATAAAAGTGAAAATAACATTTAATTTATAGTAACCATTATTAGCAACCACTGAGCTCGGTGGCTCAGTGGGCAGCACTGCTGCCTCACAACAAGAAGGTTCCGAGTTCAATCCCAGGGTGGAGTGGCCTGGGTCCTTTCTGTGTGGAGTCTGCATGTCCTCCCCGTGTCTGCATGGGTTTACCCCAGGTACTCTGATTTCCTCCCACAGTCCAAAGACATGCATGTTAGGTTAATTGATGTCTGGGAAATGGGAGAAGTTACTGAGAGTCAGCTGCGACTGTACAGTTAATCCATCCATTCATCCAACCATTATAAACTTGATTAAGTAAACTCTTCCAGATCAGATGGCAGCACCCAGCAATTATGGACTGTTTGCCAAAGAGAACAGGAAGAGTGTAGAAATCTAGGTATGAAATCTACATGTGCAAAACTGGTGATGGCTGTAATTAAACCAAAATGTGGCACAGGTATTAAGTCAATCAAATCACTTTTCCAACCCTCTTTGTTTGTTTCTTTGTTGTCAGTTTACTTGAATGTCATAAGGCAAAATTTACAGTTAAAGCTGGATAAAAGTATTGTTAATGGATTTTAATTTCCACCTGTAAGATCAGAAACGTCTCTTTTCAAAAGTGTATGGAAATTGTCAATAGCAATTCACCAGTTCAGGGGTGATCCTACCAGAAAGTTTTCTTTTTATATCAGAGGCTGGCATAACTTCAGTTTCCCTTCATTTCTTCCTCGCTTGTAACTACAACCAAATGTTTTATGCACTTTACAGCTTTTACCTGGATTGTGAGACACTTTAAAATCTGCCAATCCACTTTTCATTGTAAATAGAACATTTGGACAGACTTGAAAGGTCACATAATTTATTAAGCTTTTGAATATTCGAAACTTGGCTCCCATTAAAGCTCAACAAATTAAAGCATTTGAAAGCAATGCATTTTTTACTCAATGTATTTGTTTTATTCAGTACTTAATCCCTTCCAATCGCTGTTCCACAGCCAGCAAGAGTCCCTGCCACCTGAGGGATGAGCCAGGCCCATGCCGAGGACTTGTACCACGTTACTTTTTCGACAGTATCGCAAATGAATGCAGACGCTTCTTCTATGGTGGGTGCTTTGGGAATGCCAATAACTTCAAGACGATAAAGGAATGCCAGGACAGATGCCAGCGTAAGTACTCAATATTAAGCTTCATTTTCCAGTTGTTTTTATTCAAGTGTTCCTCTCATTTCAAAAAGGTTCAAAAGGTCATTTTATAAAGGGTTAAAGATCCTGAGCCAAGAACATAAAGCTTCATGCTGGCACCTCTTTTAAAGCATATTGGTCTTTTTGAAGTCTGGGTTCAATTTAATATAGAGATTGTTTTTCAGTCTAATTAGTATGATTAAGGTTTCTTCATTTTGTCTCTACTGTTCCGCACATTAGTCCCTCTGTGGCTCTTTGCCATAACCTTTTTTAACCTCAATACATGCACAGTCTTGTTTTTAATCACTCATACTAATTATCTATGTCAGTGCCAATGAAGGTGAGTTTCAACAAGTGCAGCATAACAAATATCATCCACAGACTGAGCTATGCCTAATACACAATGACCGAATCCATTACCAAGAACTGGTTACATAACTGTACTTATTTTTCCCACTGTGTATGAAAACAACACACATGCCAGGCAATAAGAAGCACAAATGTACAACCCAATTCCAATGAAGTTTAGTTATGTCAAGCATAAATAAAAACAGAATATGTTGATGTGCAAATCCTTTTCAACCGATATTCAACTGAATACGCTACAAATATATGATATTTAATGTTTAACTGGATCAACTTTATTGTTTTTTGCAAATATTCACTTGTGGAATTTGATGCCTGTAACACGTTACAAAAAAGTTGGGATCAAAAAGACTACAATGTTTGGACCATTCCACAGATGAACAGGTTTATTGGAAACAGGTGAGTGTCATGATTGGGTATAAAGGGAGCATCCCTGAAAGGCTCAGTCATTCACAAGCAAGGATAGGGCAAGGTTCAACATTTTGTGAAACAAACAGTTTAAGAACAGCATGTTTCATTGTGCAATTGCAATAAATTTAGGGAGTTCATTATCCATAATATTATCATAATATTCAGAGAATGTGGAGAAATCTCTGTTTGTAAGCAGCAAGGCTTAAAACCAGCGAATGCTCGTGCTCTTCAATCCCTCAGGTGGCACTGCATTAAAAGCCGACAATATTTTGTAATGGATATTACCACATGGTCTCAGGAACACTTCAGAAAACCATTGTCAGTGAACACAGTTCATCGCTCCATCTCTAAGTGCGAGCTAAAACTCTACCATGAAAAGCAAAATCCATATAACAACAACACCCAGAAACACCGCCGACTTATCTGGGTTCATCTGAGATGGAATGACCCAAAGTGAAAGTGTCCTGTGGTCTGCTTAGTCCACTTTTCAAATTGTTTTTGGAAATCATGGATGTCATGTCCTCTGGGCCAAAGAGAAATAGGCAAAGTTCAAAAGCCAGCATTTCTGATGGTATGGGGGTTTGTTAGTATCCGTGGCATGGGTAACTTGCACATCTGTGAAGGCACCATTAATGCTGAAAGATGCATACAAATTTTGGAACAACATATGCTGCCATCCAAGCAACGTCTTTTTCAGGGACGTCCCTGTTAAACTTCAGAAAGTCAAAGCCAAGCCTGAACATGTTACTACAGCGTGGCTGCATAGTAAAAGAGTACCCAGTAAAAGTTCCCAAACTTTTATCGGGTGTTGTTAATAGGAAAGGTGATGTAACACGGTGGTTAAACATGCCCCTGTCACAATTTTTTGTAACGTGTTGCAGGCAACAAATTCAAAATGAGTGAATATTTGCAAAGAAAAAACAATCAAGTTTATCTGTTTAAACATTAAATATTTGCCTTTGTAGTATAGTCGATTGAATATGGGTTGAAAAGGATTTGCAAATCATATTCTGTTTCTATTCATGTTTTACACAACGTTTCAACTTAATTGGAATTGGGGTTGTACATTTTTGTTTATTATTGCCTGGCATTTGTGTTGTTTTCATACACAGTGGGGAAATTAAGCATTTGATATTCTACATTTTTTTTTCAAGTTTTTCCTCCTACAAAAAAAAGAGAGTCTAGAGTTTTTATCGTAGGTAAACTGTGAGAGACGGAATCATATTTTTTATTTGCATTTTATCGCATAAAATAAATATTTGATCACCCACCAAGCAGCAAGAATTTTGGATGTCACAGACGTGTTTCTTTAAGCAAAACTCCTATTCTGCACTCATTACCTGTATTAATTGCACTGTTTGTACCTGTATAAAAGACACCTGTCCTCATACTTAATCAATCACACTCTAACCTCTCCACTGTTCCCAAGACCAAAGAGCTGTCTAAAGAAACCAATGACAAAATTATAGACCTGCACAAGGCTGGGATGGGCTACAGGACAACAGACAAGAGCTTGGTGAGAAGGTAACAACTGTTGGTGCAATTATTAGAAAATGGAAAAAACAAAAGATGATTGTCAATCTTCGTCAGTCTGCAGCTTCATGCAAACTCTCACCTCGTGGGGTAAGGATAATTCTGAGAAGGCCAAGGTCTGAGGTCAGGAATCTGCCCAGAACTACACGGGAGGACCACACGCAAGCTCCCTCTGCTCACACCAGTAAACGTCCAGTGCCGTTTGAAGTTCACCAATGATCATCTGCATGATCCAAATGGTTAATTTGAACCGCACCGCATTTAAGGGAGGATGAATGGGTCATTGTATTGTGAGATTTTGGCCGACAACCTCCTTTCCGCAGTAAGAGCATTGAAGATGGGTCGTGGCTGGGTTTTCCAGCATGACAATGACCTGAAACACATAGCCAGGGCAACTAAGGAGTGGCTCCATAAGTAGCATTTCAAGGTCCTGGAGTGGCCTAGACAGTCTCTAGATCTGAACCTGATAGAAAATCTTTGGAGGGAGCTAAAACTCATATTGCCCAGTGACATCCCTGAACCTGAATGATCTGGAGAAGATGAAAGAGTGGGCCAAAATCCCTGCTGCAGTGTGTGCAAACTTGGTCAAGAACCACAGGAAATGTCTGATCTCTGTAGTTGCAGACAAAGTAGTTTTCATCTGATAAATAATCAGTAACAATTATTATAACAGAACACTGGTTGAATATAAATAAAAATAGCATGGCAACATTAACATTGTATCTAAGACGTCTAAGAAATAGGTTATTATGTGTGTTGCTGCAGAAACACATATATTGTTATTCGATTTTTTATTATTTCACCAATTTTCGGTCAGTATCTCCTCCTAGAGCTTTCGACATATCGAAATGGGACAAATGTCCCACGTCTGGTATGTTCAGAAGAAGTGTGCTATTTCATAGCTAAGAGACACCTCGAACCGTGCACCCAGTGCCCCCGATTTTCCGGTACAAAAAATTCCATAGACAATGAATACGGGTTGTTTTAAAATAGCTGTGACTCGGTCAGTTTTTACGCTACAAACACCAAAATTAGACAGGTTGGACGCGTCTGTGATGTCACCGGTCTTGCTAAATTACAAAGTGGTCGCACACTCATATCATCCATTCATTTTGAATGGCTCGACTCTAGCGGCAAGATCAAAGCACGCTCTAACAACGTGATTAAACCGTTTTTTTGCAAACTTGTAAACATAACATCCGTATAGTTTCACCTAGAAACTTCATTTAAATGTTAAATTGTATACACAAGACTTGCCTATCAAACCTGTAAATATCGAATCAGTTATTTAAACATTTCTACAGTTATCACGATCGGAATGGAGGGAGGCTCTGAAAAAATGCCTTACGAATGACTGAGGCGCAAGTTCACTCGCTTCGGCAAAAAAGCCTTTTTTACAGTGTCTTAACACTGTCATATCTTTGGCAGTTCTTACTCTATATACACCTTTTTTTTTTACATCAAAACGATCAGACAGGGATTCTCTTACTAACAAAGGTTAGAATAAGCGATACGATACATATTTATGGAGTTATGAGCGTTCATTTGGGACCTTGTTACTTTCTGGTTTCATCTACAAAATCCTTTTAAACTTCAAATTGTACACATAAAACTTACCTATCAAACCTCTAAATATGTCATCCGTTCATAAGATATTTCAGACGTTGTGAGTCTGATTCGTGGTAATGCAAAATATTTAACTGGTTATATCTCTGCCAGTTTTTACTCGATCTACAGCATTTTTACATCAAAACAACCAGACAGGGCTCCTCTAACAAATGTTTCGGATAAGCAATACAATAGATATTTATTTTATGTTTTATGTTATGACCGTTTATTTCGGACTTTCTTACTTCCTGGTTACAGACAAGGTTTAAGGTGGCTTCTTATTAGGATTTCTCGGTCCACCTTAAAAAGTAGAAAGCTAGAGCTATTTTGCTAGTAGATGGGGAACTTGACCTTTGGTTCGCAATATACATTCAAAGTACTTATTCCATTAGCCATAACTCGAGATTATTAGTCTGTTAGGACCTTGTCATATGAAAATATATAACATGACACCACTATTTTATGTTCTGAAGCTCTGAACTTGGCATATTATAGAACACTAAATGAGAAATAATTGCCCTTTCTGCTTAATTCCATTAGCCATAACTTGATCTACACCATTTTTACATCAAAACGATCAGAAGGCTTCTCTTGCCAACAAACCTTTCGGACAATCGATATGCCCGACCGAAACCAACCGGCTCTCAGACCTGCGCCAGGACAGAACCGACCGCTCTGATGCAACACACATTCGCAGTTTCTCCAGGAGCTGCATTTTCTAGTTGTGTTATGTTATATGTGTGAATAAAGCTTGTGGTTACTTGGCAGCAAAGTGTCAATTATCACAAATATCATTACAGTGGGAACGCTTCTCAACCAAGTAGATTGTGAGGTTGGTTGCATAATACAGCCTTGATAAGAGCTTTTTTACAGGTTAGTACAGCTATATGTGTACAAAAAAAACATGCTGAATTGAAATTCAACCTACTCAGGACACAGTTTCACGCAGCATATTCCAACCATGTCATACATCATACATCGCTACTGTAAGCCACTGAATGCATTAAAATAAGTGCTAAATGCTGGGCATAAATGGTACAACACAATTTTTAAACATTGTTAGCTTTTAATAACTAAAATTAAAAGACACAACAGATGAACAAGAGACCTGATATTTGAATCACAGGTGAAGTATTGTTCTGTCCAGTGAGCTTATGAATTCATGTAGCAATTAAGGTACAAAACCATTACTTTAATAATGAGTTCATCATGATGTTTGTCGCCCTCAGAGTGAAGTGTTACCCAGTTGTTTAACATTTTCATTGAATTCTGATTCTGCTGTTTCCAGAGACACCCGTAGAGACTGCTGTATTCACACAACCGCTGGCACAGATCAATCCCACATCTGACACAGGTAAATGCAAATGTTATTATAATCATTTTCATTGTGTAATCCATTCGTACAGTTGAAAGTAAATGTAAACCATTTGGTATTACCAGACTGCCTGCATTGCCGTAAAATAATTCTCGACGCGATACGGTTCTAATGTGTGTAGCATGCCATCCCTGTTTGTCATAGATGCTGGATCAAAGTAGAAGTTTGCTAGTGAGCTTGAAATCCTTACTGGAAATGCCTTCTGTGATAAACTGTTGGGGAATTTTGGGTAAATTTGGATTCCCACCATTTTGGCACTCTTTTGAGCCTGTATCCACCTGACTGGTACCTATTGTTGACCCAGAAGAAGAGCTCCAGATGTTTGCCTTTATACATCTCATCTTCATGATGGAGATGTGAACCATGGCCCTGGTAAATGCTAGATCTATAGCAAAGAAAACATTTATTTTGAATGAGTTGTTCATAACCCATGGATTAGATCTGTTGTGTGTGACTGAGCCGTTGGTGAGTCTAGCACATTGTAGCCTCAAAGATCAAGCAGCCAGGCTAGGAAATGTTTTATAATGAAGCCTTGGTTTAAATGACTCCAAATCATGAAACATAAATGGTAAAAGAGCTGTAAGTAGCATCTAAATAGAGTGGGACAAGAGATAGAGCTACAACCAAGTATATGACAAAAGCTCTTTAACTACAAAAGCTTATAGTATGTCATTATTTAAATGTGTGTAATCTGCACAACTATAAAATACCCGAAGATCATAAAATACAATTTCTTCTCATCACACATCTCTTCCCGCCGTTGTGTTCCAGCATGTGGTTGTAAGCACTCCATTGCTGCTCAGTTCATGTTTGACTGATTTAGGGTCAAAATCTTTGGCACAATTACTCCATTGAGAAACCATGCATTTGAAGCATAAATCTTAACTAAAGTGTATGTAGTGTCTTTTACCATCTTAAACAGCAGCTGGTGCAGGTGTCCACACATTGTCAAAGTTTATTTTTACTAATGTTTCTTTTTCATTTATAAAAACATGATCTTATTGGCAAGAAGAACTAGGAAAATGTGGAAATCCATGTTTCATGTGAGAAAGGGACTCCAATCAGTTGGTGGTGCAATCAGGGTTTGAGCTGGCATCAGCACTGGTGGTTGTACCAAACTCCACGTCATCAGAAAGATCGCTGAGTCAAATACCGAGATGAGGTCCTGCACCCAATAGTGGCATCCCATGCTGGAGCAGTTTCTTCTGTTCTATGCTGGTGCAGAAAAAAAAACAACTTTCTTTTCATGGACGATAATGCAAGGCCCCACAGTGTGCATCTCGTCAACAACATGCTTCAGGAGGCAGGAATCGAATGCATTGACTGGCCCTCGTGTTCTCCAGACCTGAATCCTGTCTAGCAAGCTTGGGATGTACTGAGAAGATGTCTGCAAACCGTACTTTCCTCCCACAACACTTCTTGAGCTGGAAGTTGCCCTGGAGCAATAGTGGCAGAGGATCCTACTAGAACTGCTGGACAATCTGATCCTGTCCATGCCCCATCCCATCAGTGTGTTTTGGCAGTCTCATGTGACACATACACCGAACACATACACTGAACAGTCAATATGTGGTCACACATCCAGTTTGACATATTTTTGTTCACCCCCGTGAATATGCACATGCATAACCAAATGTCTGATTTTCCACTTGGTTTTGTGTTAGTGTGCCAGTTTTTGTATGCTTTCAAATATAGCAATATACACTTCTAACAAACATTTTATTGAAAGCGGCTGTGTTGTTTTTTGTGTAGTGTCCTTTGATTAACACCAAGCTCGTTCTTACTTATTATGACTGATTGATGAAGCAGGTTCTCGGGATTTCTGTATGTCATTGTTTGAATCTTACTTATCTCGTTCAACATTGCAAGTAGCTGAAGCAGGGTCCAGACTGCATCTTCTTTGGACCTTTTGTGCAACATTTTGGCTTTATATTTCTGACAGTATATCTCTCCTTCTTTCTGGTTTTAGAGTTTACTCCTCCAGAATTTTGCATGAGTTCAGTGAACAAGGGTCACTGCAGTGGTGCAGAGAAGAGATTTTACTACAACCCCATGACCAAACGCTGCCATGCATTCAGCTACAGCGGCTGCGGAGGGAACAAAAATAACTTTGTCCACAAGAGACGCTGCATGAAAACCTGCATGAAAGGTAACAAGTGTGATTTTCTGCATGAAGATCTACTAATTCAGCTATTACACTCTATCTACTACAATCACACTTAGTTACATTTACTAACTATAAAGCTATGACTAATATCTTTTGTCCCACCAAAAATTATTACTCACAATCTACAGACATTGAAACACAAAACTGGATGGCATTCTGTTTTCTGTTACAGATCACAAAAGGAATGGGCAAATACGAATAAAGAGCAAGAACTCCAAAATCTTATTCCGGTCCCTCTAATCCACAATGATCTCTTGGAATCCTCAGAAACACTACCTTTTTGAAATATTTAAATATGTCATACATGCTTCTTTGTAGTGCTTTCATATTTTATAGGTGTGTTTTTTTAGTATTTTATACATTTTAACCATATGTTATGTTGTACTATTCTCTGTATGTTTTTGAACATTTTGGAAAATATGTGTAGTTTCATTCTGCTTTGCAATTTTCTGCTCTACCCAGATAATTTAAGTTCTTCAATATGAAACCTGTCAGTGAATGAATGGCGTTTTAATTAATGTACATTTTAATGTACAGTATATTGTTTCTCTTATGTAATGGAAAGCAAAGGCTGTTGTACAGAGGAAGGGTTTTCCAATACCAGGTTTCCAGTGTAATTATTGGTGTTCACAAACCTTTGGATACATACTCAGCATTTCTTTACATTTAATCTGGAGTTAATTATAGACTTTGTCACCCAGAATCTTTTCTAAATCACATGTCAAAATATTCTGACTGTAGATCTTTAAAACAACATAATTGTTTAATTACATAATAACATAATAATAACATTAAATACTCATATTTAAGTTCATCCATAACCCACTATCTGATTTTCCATAGTATTTTGTTTATGTTTTGTTATCCTAACCTGCTATGCGAACTACAAATGTGGAGGTACCATTGGAATGGGATGCCCAAGGCAGTATATCGAAGCTCCATCTTATGGAGTTTACATTTACGGCATTTAGCAGACGCCCTTATCCAGAGACATACAACTGATACAGTCTTACAATTCAAGCAATGGCGGGTTAAGGGCCTTGCTTAAGGACCTGTGGCAGCTTAGCAGAGGTGGGATTTGAACCCTGGACCATCAGGTCCACAGTCCAGTGAACAGCTAGGTTTCTGCAGTCCCAGTCCCAGTTCTAGGATGCATCATGTGCCTACTACACTCAAACCTCACCTCACAAAGGGTGGGATAAGAACTAGGTTGGCTCAGTTTGTACTATTTCTGAGGAGGTGAGAATTAAAGGAAGTAGGCATGTGATGCATGCCGGAAAGTTCTGTTAGACGCCCACAAGCGTACATTTTTAAAACCTTCACCTACACTAAGTATTTTTTTTTATTGATTGCCAAACGTAATATTATGTCCTAAATAATACACTGGCTGTGTTATTAGTTTAAAAGTGGATGAATTTTCTTAAAGATATTGCTTACGACTTTTGTTACTTGTAAGCTACTTTACATTGTAGCTTTGACATTAATCTGACTAAACATTTATAATGGAGGTCTGGGCGAAACATTTTGGTGAATGTATTTAAGCAGTGACATGTAAAATGTGTATCTACTTTTTTACAGTAATGTTTTACTGCTTATGTTGTTTGTTAATTCACAATGTGTATATAAATGTATTTTGCATTAATAAAAAAACAATCATCTTAATATTTGCCATCTTTAAATATTTAGATAAATTGTGTCTATAGTTTTTTTAGCTACACATCTTCCTATCTTATCTATGTTACATATAGTCAACATTCTGGAGGCATGTCTGCAGAGTTGCTCATAAATGCCTGCATTGTCGCTCCTCCATCTGCATAATTTGTACATGCAGTACTGAGCAAACATGTTAGGCCACCACTTTTACAGTCCGAAGAAGCTTGATCATAAGAAATAAGCATTTTGGAAAGCTAGCAACTAAGAAACCACTTTTTCAAAAAGAAACAAGGTATGCTAAAGCTTGTGAATATTGAAATAAAGATGTGGAAATGAGGATTATGGAATGATGAATCCAAGGATTTGGGTCTGTGGGCCTGTGGCCCAAAAAACAAAAAGGCCTCTTTAGGACAATGGCCATCAAAAGTCATCCTTATTTTGTCAAGAGAGAAGAACATGATCTGAAAAAAGAAATCAAGAATAGATCAAATTATGTGAATCAATGTGATCAAATCTTAGTTGTGAGTTTTCATTGTTTTTTGTGTTAACGTTGGTAGGCTTCATTAACAATTTGAATTTGATAGAAAAAAAAGTATAATGCCCAGGTTTATTTTTGGTATCTTGGACCTAGCCTTCACTCTGAGGACCTGAACATACACCAGAACTGTCAGCACAATCAAACTGTGACAGCCGTTATAGATGACTGACCCTTCCTGATCAATAAAGGACCATGACCCTATCCCTGGTTATTACAGGTACATAGCACTCCCTTATAATTATAGGCACCTGACCCTTCTTGATCATCATAGGCACCTGACACTTCCTGGTCATTAGAGGTGCCTGACCCTACCTGACTACTGCAGATACCTGATATTTCCTGACCATTCATTACAGGCAAGTAGAAATCCCTGGTCATTCCAGGTGTCTGACCCTACCTGGTCTCTTAGTACAGCCATTTCTAGAGTATCTCATAGAGTATAGGCATTTCTCCATGAGCAGTGTGGACTCTGTGTATGCATGTCTGTGTTCTCCAGAGGCACTCCAGTCTCAAGAGGATGGGGGCTGGATCTATGTGAGCCACGTGACAATTGTTAAAAAATGTAAACATTGCGGATTAAAATCAATGAAAAGTGCCAACTCAATGAAACAAATTATGAGCGTACTGATTGTAAGCCAGGTTAAGGTGCCACACTATTGCCCATGAGGTTGAAGATTCACATTCCAGATGCAGTAAAGTGCCACAGAAAATATTTTCCTCAAAATAATGTTTAAAAACTCTTATTCACTTGGTTCTAGCAATAAGGCAGGGTGGCTAAAAAATAATAATAAGTTTGTGAGGTCAATCCAAGCTCCAAAACCTGCCAAAGTTAGGATCTTGATGATCTCTGGTCAAGGTCAGAGCTTGATGGCCTTAAACTTAAAGGTGGCTAACATATGCTAAATGCATTTTATATTTAGACATTAGCTAAATATGAGTTTAGCAATTATCTGAAACTACACTTACACCCCCAAAAACACTATCCCTGCACAAGGAAGTGTTATTTACACTACACACTACAAGATGGCACTATAACTTGACAAAAAACTTTTTTTTCCTATAGATATAGACTTTTGGTTAACTATAAAACGCTCATCCTACGACATAGTAATAGCATCGCCAGTGTGTGGTCTTTAGTGACAAAGCATCATCTTTTATGAGTCATAGTGTTGTTCTGTCTTTTTGTTATAATTTGTAACTTTTTAGTGGATATTTAACAACTAGTGCTAATTTACTAGATGTAAAAAGTAGTTTGCTAATGATAAATTATTCATTATCACGACTCACCACAAGATGCTGCTACAGGGTTTTTTTTAATGCTTTTGCCCAAAATGTGCCATTACCACTTATTACCATAAGGTGACACCATTACTACAATTATAGGATTTTTAACTAGGATTCTTAAAGTTTTGACTCTACGTACGTTTCCCTTCACATATGCATACACACGAGACTGTAAAGCAGTGTTTTATGCTTATTTTGTTAACTGAGGTGTTTTAAAACATAAAAAAGTAATCATTTAATTTAAGTATATATACGTATATATACGTTTTTACGGGATAATTTGAAAATAACAATAACTAGTCCAGTTTTCAAGCAATCCGTCTTGTCAAACTGCCGCTTTTGTTAAATTTCTACAGTGGTAATGGAAACAGAATTATTTAAAAGTAATTCATTTAGTACGGAAAATGTTACCAAAGTGCCAACTGCAAACCTTTGCTTTCAGTATGGTGTGACCCCCAACTGCAGCAATATCTGTAACTAAACATTTCTGGTAACTGTTTCACATTCACTTAAATGATGTTTATTTAATATCTCCATATAATAGTTTAGCATATTACGTCAACTCTGGGATGCTGCAATAGTTGGTTTCCATGCATGAACTGCTTTTATTAAAAATTTGTTGGATTAAGGTCAGGACTTTGACTTGGCCATTCTAAAACAACTTTGTTCTTTAAAGACATTTCTTGGATTAATTGATTATGCTAAAGGTGGCTTGGGCGGCACAGGGGCGTAGTGGGTTGCACCGCTGCCTGCCGCTGCATGTCCTTCCAGTGTCTGTGTGGGTTTAGTCCAGGTACTCTAGTTTCCTCTCACAGTCCAAAGACATGTGTTAGGTTGTTTGGTGTTTCTAAAGTGGCCTTCAGTGTGTGCCACTACTATGTATTGGGTCCTGCCTTTGCGCCCAGAGTTGCTGAGTGGGCATCGGCTGGCCTCGATCCTGTGTGGATTAAGCAGAAGATAATGGATGAAAGTGGCCCTATTTTGCCAGTGTGTTTGTCAGTATGAAGTCTATGGTTCCTACCTTGAACCCTATGCCTTCAGCCAGGTACCAGCTCTCCTGCAACCCTGGAAGGATTCAAATAAGAAAGCGAAAGAATTAATGATCTGGAGACAAATTGTTCTTAGAAATAATAATCATGAGTAAAAACATTTGACAGTAGTGAGATCTCGTTTTGCATTAACACTTGTAATTATTGACTTTTTTCGTTGACTTACACTTGACTTGTGATTCTTTCTCACTAACAATGAATGTCTTTGGTTGGTGGAAGGAAGCCAGAGTAACTGGAGAAATCCCACACAGACATCCAGCATGCAGGAGTCTGGGGTGCATTCCATGCAAAGGTTGTGTTAACTTTTTTCATTTGGTAACATGCTGCACATAACAAACATTACAGGAAAGTCACTGTAAAGCTACATTTACAATTACTGGTCAAGCTGAAGTTGCTGTACATGCTGAATCATCTTCTATCCAAAATGTGACTATTCATCAACCATAAGGGCTGATAGCTCTGTTTTGACAGTTTTGTTTAAATGTCACAATTCATGTGAGTGCTGGAATAAGTGCCACCCACACTCAGTGTAATCAAGTTACTCTAGCCTTGTAGATCCAGACAATATCCGGCATAAATGAAGCACACCCAATATGATAATTACTGTTGATATACTGTTTTTAATGATGCACAGTGTTGACTTGGTGAAGCATCAGAGAAGACTTCAAAGACTGTGTAAGTTTCTGCGTTCTGCATGAATTCCTTATGAGTTTTTTCATGTCTTTTATAAGAAAGCACTGAAGTAGATACATGTGCATTCATGCTGTGCCAAATCTACATAGATTTTAGGAGAGCATGTTTTCCTAAACTTGACAAAAAGATCAGTAGAGAAATCATAAATATGTGCATGTATCACTGTGGAGATTACAGGAACTCAGTACAGAGTGGTTTACATCTACCATGGAGTCAAATACATTGCTTATATAATGTAGCAGAATAACTTTAAGCATTCATTTGATTACATTTTCGTAACCCCACATACTAGGTCAGCTACACACTTTCATAGTCATCTGACAAATATTTCTCCAATTTCAGCCCTCAGTTTATTTTATGATTTTTTTCAGCTATTGAGTCATCCCTCCATTTAACTCTGTCTATAACTTAATCGCGCCATGAGCAAGCAATTACAAACATTAGGTACAAATATGTGATAAATTGTACGTCGCTCTCACAATACAATGTTCTGAATACAAGCATTGGGGTAAATAGAGTCATTCAGCGTCAGAGTACACTTATCAGAGCTTAATTAGGAGGTAATATTTCATAAGGCAGTATTTATGGTAGGAAGAAAATCACAGGAAGTGAAGGGCTGAATGGTGGTTCGATTCAGTGTGGAGTTTGCATATCCTCCCTGTGTCCATAAGAGTTTATTTACATTGGTTTCCTGCTACATTAAACAGACCTGCTGTAGGTTAACCAGTTGCTTTAAACATCCCCTAGTGTGTGTTTGATTAGTATTAAAAGATGATTGTTTCTGTCTTGAATAGCCATTGATGCCGATGTGACATTAAATTAATAACTACTCATGTGAGGCATTACATAAAGTGTACGGATGTGGTGGTACACGTGATGAAAGAATTTCTGCTCGTGTTAAAGTAAACCATTTTAAAAGGGTTTAAAAGAAGATGAATCCAAGAACCAAAATTTTACTGGTCCCTGTCAAAATGGAAGATTGACATCTATATGTATACTATACTTTGTTAAACTACAGGAATATTGCACGAAAGTCCATTAGATTAGCCATATAACATTGTTTTAGCAATCATATAAGGACCAGATATAATTATTTCTCTGTTTATTTTTTAGAGTATAAACATAAAGGGACTAAGGGAATTTGTATGCAGTATTAGAAACCTGAGAACAGCTTATATAGGCTACTGTGGAAACTATGTAGTGTGACCACACCCCTTACACTTGAGCAATAGCATCATCTAGTAGGATTAGCAGGAAGGCCAATTTGCCTTTCTACTGTCTGAAGAAGCTTGATCAGTAATGGTCTTTTGGAAGGGTAAGGGGTAATGGCTGAGATATGCTAAAACTCACAATGACTGAAATAAAGATCATTGGAAAAGAGTTATGTATTGATGAATCCAAGTTTGGAATATTTGGGTGACCATACAACCTACTAAACAGTCAATGTGTAGCACTTGTTCTTGTAACTTGTTCACAAGTTACTTCTGTTCACCTGCAAGAATATGTCACTTGTCAATTGTGTTTGCATTTCATTCAGTCATTCATTATCTTCCACTTAATCCACACAGGGCCGTAGGCCAGCCGGTGCCCACCCGGCAATTCTAGGCGCAAGGGCAGGGACAACCCTAGACGGGGCACAGATCCATCGTAGGGCACACACAGCCATGCACACAGTCACACACTAAGGTTCACTTTAGAGACACCAATCAACCTAACACGCATGTGTTTGGACTGTGGGAGGAAACCGGAGTACCCAGAGTAAACCCAATTAAACACAGGGAGGCATGATTGCATTTCATTTTGCGTAATTGACCAACTTTCTATGACTTCATTTTTTAATTGTTTCATATTCATTTTGAGATATACCCAATTTTTAACGAGCCGTAGATCTGTGGTCCAGCATGGTCACTATCCTTCGTAATAAGGTATCACACCTCCAGCTTGTACGATCATGTTGAAACAGAACTATACCAAGGTCAAATATCAAAACAAAAAAACAAAACAAACAAACAAAAAACACACTGTCACGTTGCATAATGTCCCAAACTGTGTACTAATAAATAAATCATCCTGTAGATTTTATCTATAACTGTGCAGGTTTTAATATATAATACACTGAATAAAACAATAAGTGAAAATTTGATTCGATTTAAATATAATTTCTGAAATACGTTTGGCAGCCAAAGTGTGCTGGTTGCCGTTGGACCGAGTGTAAGCGTAATTATGTGTCGTTTTGTCCTGCATAATAAGCTTGCGCTGTGTCGAGTCGCTGTACCCGCGTGCACGAGCTCAGCTCAGCTCAGTTCAGTTTAGTTGTGTATGAGTGACAGAGGAGGGAAGGTGAGCTCTCACTGTCCAGTCAGGACCCACTGCTTATTACAGCTCCGGATTGTTTCCAAAGGTAAGCCATTCAACTATCCACGCACTGTTATGGTATTTTATATGTTAAGTACGGAGTGCGTTCCGATCTGGCTGATTTTAAACACCGCAACCATTTCATGCAGGTGAACTCGCTCATGCACAACTTTCGACTTCACTGCACCGGCATTTTTCTGAACCAACATGATCTTGCTTTATACTCCTGAATTAGATTTGCATTTATTTCCCTGTATTTTTGATGTGTTTTAAGTTTGCATGCACGATAAGATTAGTGGAGTAATCATAATGGGAATCTCCGACTCTACGTATCTAACTCTGCTTATAAGAATCAAGACAGACGGACAGACAGACCATTAATTGATATACATTATATACAGTAATATGTCTGATATAATTAATATTAGTCTATCAAGGAGGATGTTTTCAGTTCTACTTTTCCAGTTTTCAAAAAAAGGGTGTTTTGACATGCAGAGGCATAGCAAGGAACTTCAAGAAGATTTTCTTTGGTTAAAATGATTTAAAGCTTGAGAAAGTATAGTAGAAAATGTTTTATGCACCGAAACGTTAGTATAAAGGCATAAAACATCTAATTTCCAAAGAATTTCCAACAAACATTTTCTACTGTACTTTTTCAAGCTTTGAATCATTTCAACCAAAGAAAATCTAATTGGGATTCAACACAGACAGATGGGAAAAGTTAATTTAATGATTGGGGGGTGTACATTTGTGTGTGCATGTCTAGGCCTATCTGTCTCTCTTGTCCATCTGTCTGTCTGGCTGTCTGTCTGTCTGTCTATCTACTGCTCAAAACAATTAAGGGAACACGGAGTTACATTGTGCTGTTTAAGTGTTTTCTTA
>JAUZST010029941.1:0-29473 GCA_034779995.1 Parotocinclus haroldoi | reverse complement strand
CTGAGTGAGGCTTAAAATGTAAAATTAAATTAATGAAACTGATCGTTGTGAATAGAGAAGGCTAACCCTACATCATTACCCCTACAAACCATATTAATCTGGTCCTTACGCCCTAGCAGGGTTGCCAGATATTAAAGCTTAAGCTAAATAAGCTACTCACCTTCATCCAGGTAATCAGTCATGAACTCCCGGATGTACGAGGGCCGTAAGAATTGGGTGATATAACGGCTGAAGCGCCGCAGGTTCTCCTTCTGCTGCTCGTACATCGTCTCGTGCCTCAGCCCTCATCCAGCACCCGGTTATATCACCGGGAAAAAGAACAAAAGAACCGAGAAGAAACGAAAGTGAAAGAAAACAGTGTTGAAGAAACGAAACAGGCTTAGCTCTCTGTTGAGAGTCAAAAGGTGCAGAGTAAGGTTTCACCAAGGTTTGGGAAGAACTTCACAGAGAACCTTGGGAAAGCAGGGGGCGCTCAACACCAAATGTTTGTTTCTACTTCAAAAGAATGTTTTCCTTTTACTACATATAACCAAGATAAATAAATACATCAATGCTTAAGTGTTCAGTCCAAGAAGGGTTCCTGTTCTCCGTATTTCGGGGCAGGGGGTTTACTGATTTACGATCAAAGTCATTATTATAAAACAAGCTTCAAGTGCTGAATCTCATAAACTTTATTTAACCGTTTCAAAACGTACGGAGACGTTTTGAGAGAAAAACGGCCATCGTTGAGACCACAGCTCTCCACTCACCCGCCTCGTGACTCGCTACATCACGCACTGCCGATTTCCTCATCGGTCAGGGCCGAGCGCGGGAGCGTTTTGTGTACAATGACTTACACAACTAGTGCAGTTTCTCATAAGAGTGTGTTCACGTTTATTATCATTAGAAACACCTCTTTCAGAGCCGCGTTTTCTCAGGACGTCAGGTCTGAAAACATCAACCAACGCCGACGTGAGTTTATAATCCAGCCTGTCTTTTTTATTTTTTTATTTAAAAAAAACCCTTCAGGCTAACTGAAAATGCCTTCTCGTTCCCCTCCATCCTTTATTCTTCATCTTAGCTCATCCCGCCGTCTGATAACTGATAATCCCGAGAGCGAATTAAATTTCACCCTAAACGCCACGAGAGACCGGATTTTTTTTTTTTTTTTTGCACAAACGGGTTTCCGAGATGAAATGTTCCAGGTTTGCCTTTTTAATGTTCCCCTCCTACCAGCACAGAACCTTCACAGAGAGCCAACGTTTTAAACGAATCCTCCGTTAGCACCAATCGCGTTCATGAGCCGCTTTTCGTATTAAAACATAAAAAAACTAGACAGAAAGAGAGCAGATTTTAAACAAACTTTTTTTTGCATTTGCATCATTTGTTTCTTGATCAGTCCGGAGGAGGTGCTTACACACACACACACACACACACACACACACACACACACACACACACACACACACACACACACACACACACACACACAGTGTAAGAGGCATGGTGGTTGGTCACGGTCCCTGAGTTGGAGGCGGCCAGCAGGGGCGCTGTGGGTCTCAAGTGCGTCTGTGTTTTGCTTCCTGTTTTCCCACAGGCGTTATAAATAGTAACATTAACGTTTCGTTTTCTGTTTGACGTACGACGAAGCTCATTTTGAAAAGAAAAGAAAAACCCCGTCTAAACATCATAACTCATCTCTAAATCATCCTGAGACTCGTTAGACGTTCCGGCCTCTGATTGGTCGCCGTGAGGTTCTGACCCCGCCTCCTTTTGGTCCGTAGGAGCACCGTCCAGCCCGGGCTCTCCCCGTTGCCCCTGTGGGTCCATTAAGAGGCTTGGTGCTGAGATCTGAGAGGTTTTAGTGTTCAGCTCCATCACGTGCTCCAGGTTCAGCGTTCCCAAAAGCTGGTCGGGGGCCGTTAGATCCTTGGTTCGGTCTGTGCCATCCTGGGTCAGGAATTCACCCTCAGGAACGTCAGGGCGGTCCTCTTTGGGGGAATCGGCCGGACTGCGACGTTTAGAGCTTTCGGAGTGACTGTGGTTTTTGGGGTCACTGCTCTTCCCCTTAATGCACTCTGTGGAGTCAGGCTCATCTTTATCTTTAAACACGGCCTGCTTTCTGGTCTCGTCCCGCTCTGGGCTGGCGTCTCGGACCTCTGGGAGGCGGTCAGACGGACTGTGGACGGTCACAATGTCGTTAGGGTCCACGGCGGGGCCCTGACCATCGAGCGTACGAGTCGTACAGCGAGAGTTTCGATCGGCGTAGTCTGTAAGGAAATCGATGAATTCTGTAAAGCTGTCGCCGCAGTTTTTCGCTTGTTTGATCTCTGGACGATTTTTCGAATCCGTGTCGTCGTCGTTGTCTGTGAGCGGGCGCCGGGAGCGAGCCGCCTTACGCCTGGTTTCGTCGCTGCTGCTGCTGCTGCTGCTGATCGTGATGATGGTGGCCGAGATTTGTTCCCTCGCTCTTTTCCGACTCCTCTTTTTCCTCCCGCTTCTATCCGAGGCCCGGCACTCGTATATGATCTCCACGCTCGGGCTCCGCTCCCTCTCCCGAGACTTCTGGCGCCTCGCCCTCTCCAGGTGCCGTGTTTTGTATTTGCGTTTCCCGCCCGGTTTCTCCAGGCGCCAGTCTGCGTCGCTGCTGCTGCTGCTGCTACGGAGGCGGAGCGCCCGATCTTTCCGGCGGTGCGGCGACCGGCTCCTCTTGTTCTCCTGACCCCTCTTTCTCGTCTTCCTCCTCCGTCTGCGCTCCTCTCTGCATTTTTTCGGCTCGGGCACGTCCCAGGGTGAGGACGACGGAGACGAGGAGCTGGAGATGCGCCTCCTCGGTTCGCTCTGAGGGCGCGGCCTGTCCGGTTTTCTCACGTCCCTGCTTTGTGCCGAGCTGTCGCTGCTCGCTGGGTTCCCCAAGCCGCACGTCTCGACGCGGGAGGTGGACGGGAACGACTTGGGAGAGGGCGGAGCCTGGGCCTGAACCGGAGCATGAGACTGGCTGGGAAACGGCGGCTCCACCTTGGCCACGGCCAGCTGCATTTCCTCCTTCTCCTCCTCCTCCTCGGTGGAATCAGACGAGAGCTGGACCAGCTCCGGAGTCCGTTCGGCCATGGGCTTCACGTAACCCACGATCGTACACTCCTCTTCATCCTCCTCCTCCTCCTCCTCCTGACACTCCGCCGAAACGCCCCCGGTCCCTCCTAACGGGTTCCCCTCCGGCTCCGGGACGTCTGTTTGCAGCTGGCTGAGGGACGAGTAGGAGGGGCCTGGAGTCTCGTTGTCCCAAGACTGGCTGAGGGAAATCTCGCTCCCGGTCGCCATGGAGACGGAGGGCACACGTTCTTGCGTGCCATCCCGGGTAACGTTGGCGTCCTCGCTGTCGTCATCCTGTGAGAAGATGAGAGGTGGGTTACGCCCGAATTTTTAGTTAAACGACCTCAATGTAAATAATTAATTAAGCTCAACTAATTAAACTGGGTTTATGGGGGGAGCAGAAGGGGTGTGTGGGCGTGTGTGTGACCTCTGAGATGTTGATGACGGACGACTGGGAGCCACTGTCCTCCTCGTAGCTGGGGGCGGGGGGGCACTGCATGGCCTCGATGGAGCGGGCGAAGCTGACCAGCTCGTGCAGGATGTGCCCGGTGCGCTCCAGCAGGAAAGGGTCCGCCACCCGGTTGCGTCGTAGCCACGGCAACAGGCGCTGCAGGGCCCCCTCGTCCATAGAGGAGCCGGACGAGTCTTGGCCGGCCAGACCCCGCCTGGCAGCCCTGGAGCGGCGCGTCCGCGGCGCCGCGCTTTCGGGATCGTCGGTTCGCTCGGGCGCGACCGCGCCGCCGGTGACATTGACGTTGGCGGAGGCGGAGGGCGCGGCGTTTTGGGCGGCGCTCTCGAACACGACGTACTCCTTGAAGTCGTCCTCGGCCCGCACCGAGTGGAAGATGGAGCGGAAGGGCTGCTTGCACAGCGGGCACTCGGCCTTGTTCTTTGCCCACTCCCGGATGCAGCGGAAACAGAAGCGGTGCAGGCAGCGCTCCACCGACGCCACATTCACAAAACGGTCCAGACAGATGGGGCACTTCGAGTCCGGGGACGCCTCGGGGCGGAGCCGGTGCTGCTGAGACGACTTGGACGCGCCGCCCTGCTTCTTCCGCACGCGCAGCTTCATCTTTGTGGGAGCCATGACCCTTCAGATCAGACAAACAACAAAGCACACACTTGTTTACGCTTTAAACGGGCAACGCTGGCACTGCCACTCGGATGGCACAGTGACTGAGCGCAAAAGCCCAACACAGAAAGGACCGGGGTCCAAGTGTTAGAAATGCCAAACGGGCAGGACTGGCATCACATTCGGGAGCGGGGCATGTTACACCTGTGCCCAGCTTACCCCTAAACTCCGCCCCCAGGCATCCTGACCAGGACCCAAACCATTACAGACCGTTTCAAAGCAGTTTAAAGATCAATAACAGTCACTAGGGGTCAGTGTACCAGTGTCGGGGGATGATCCCCTATCCCTCAGATACAAACAATGACAGAATTAACAGAGGATTCCTCTAAATATTGAGTATACGCTTGTAAAATAGAAGTTAATATAAATAGATAGCTTTCTATACAGAAACTCTAATAAACACATGATTATAAGATCTAATAATCAGGAATAATAAATTCATCTTATCAGCATAAATAAACCAACTTTTCATTTAATCAATCCACTTATTTAATCATCAAAAAGACATAAACATAATGGACATAAAGCTGCAGTTAGCCTGTTAGCATATTAGCTTCACCTACCGCGGAAGCTGCCCGAATTCCTGCTAAAACAAAGCTTCAAAATCCCCCAAACGCCGGAAACACGCAGACTGATCTACATCCATTTATATCTGCGCTTTAATTCATGTAGGCTTTCAGATAAAGACAAAGAAACCTGACGATGTTCAATTAATCAGCTTTAAAAAAAAAACATCGACTGCCTTCTGTCTCCAGGCACCCAGAGGAGCAGAAAGAACCCGGATGTTTAAAGGAACCCCTGTCCTGCCGCGCATGCGCACTCTAGCGGCCTGGATGTGCAGTTCAACTTAGTTTAAATCTGAAATTAAAAAAAATAATAATAATAATAATAACAATGATAATGAATGGTAATGATATAAAGAACAAAATAATAATAATAATAATAATAATAATAATAATAAATTATTTGATATTATTATTAATAATAATTATTATTGCTATTATATATAATACATTTATATATATTTTTAAATATTTTAAATAGTTTATATATAAGAAAGATTATAAAAAAGTATAAATACATAAAAATCGATAGCATATAACCAAAAAATTAGCATTTACTTTTAAAACGTATGCAAATATTATTTACCATTTTCAGCATGTTAAAATATTTGTATTAATTTTTATATATTTCTATTATTTTTATTTGCTTTTATCATTTGTTTTACCTTGAGATTTCAGGCTATACTTCCCACACTGACCGCTTGGCGGCGCTTCACGATTTTGAGCTTGTTGTCATGGTGACGTACAGAGTTTAGGTGTAACTGATCGTTATTTTGCTATGTTTGTATTTTATTTCATTGGTATTTTATTTGTTATGTGTGTTTGTTTTACTTATAAGACTATTTAAAGCGACGGAGATGATGAGTTTGAGTCCGCGCGCTCTGGACAGAATTCTGTCAGTGGTGAGTCGTTTGTTAGCATAGCTGCGTTGCTAACTCTTTTCTTCAGCTCGATAAAGTATTATTTATATCCACAAGTTTTAATATAATCGAAATAAATCTCTGTCGGTAAAACATGACAGACGGTCCCAGTGTGTGGAGCAAGTAACAGTTTATTAGGGTTACTTAGCAGGAACGGGGTTCTTACGGTCAGTTGGGCCGTATAACAAACCAGGCAGTGCTAAACTTCACAGTAAGGTATTGACTGCTTAGAGGTACACTACTTTAGCGCACTATTTAGTACACTAGTATGAGATTTGAAACGCAGCCCTGTGTAGACCCTGGATAGCTACTCAACCGAGTAAAATGTGTTTATAAAGCGCATTAAAACCGTATTATTAATAAAGTTCTGTACGTAAGATCAAAATATGAACGTAAAGGGATTTAAAAATCAGAAATGAAATAAAATAACATAAAGGAGGAATAAACACGAAATAATCTTTACTGCAGTTATAAGAATACACTGGTATTTATATATATATATATATATATATATGTACATACACACACACACAATAAGCCAGCTCCCTACTGCAGGGAGATGGGTTCGAGTCCCATCAGTGCCTTCCAGCCTGGTAAGGTGTCACATACAGGCACTCTTGGCTCTGCCTGAGGGAGTGGAGTTTGACCAGGGCCACGTTTGTCACCAGGAGGATCCAGTTCAGGTTTAACTGGTTGTTTTTGTTGTTGCATCAGATCCTGTTTGTGATTGTGCTGCTCTCCTGGGGGTTTGTGATCTACGGCACTCGTGTAGCCGCACAGTGGCAGCTGGAGAAGAGAGCCGGGGCGACGACGTGAGGAACAGCTCAGAGCCATAATGGGGAACCAACGTCCATAATGAGGAGCCTTAAAGCATTTAAAATAGAAACTTCAGAAATGCAAACGCGGACCACGGAAACACTTTGCATTCATTTTTCCTTATTCATCTATCAAAACGTTTTTTTAACGTACAGAGCGAAGTCCCTCAGCACAGACCCTGTGATTCATGGGTAACATCCAGTCCGGGGCTTCTCTATGTGCCTTCGGTTCAAACCAGAATAATATTGCACTGTCGCATGGATTCAAGGTTTGGTTTTTAAAAAGAAGTTGATGTTCTGGTTGTACTGTGAAAGTGTAAATTTTCCTGTTTAATGAAAGAAAAAAAAATACAATCCGCTATGATCGTATTACAGAGAATTGCGATATTTTGAGAATAAAATCGTAACATTTTGAGAATACAGTTGTAATATTTTGAGAATAATATCATAATATTTCCAGAATAAAATCGTAGTAGTTCAGAATAAAATCTTTATATTTTAAAAATAATATCATAATAGTTTGAGAATAAAATGTCATATTTTTAGAATAAAACTGTAATATTTTGAGAATAAAGTCATAACATTTTGAGAATAAAATCTTTAATATTTTCTGAATAAAATCATAATAGTTTCAGAAAAAAACCTAGATTTTCAGAATAAAATTGTAATAGTATGAGAATAAAGTCATAATATTTTCAGAATAAAATCTTAATAGTTTAAAAATAAATTTGTATCATTTTCAGAGTAAAATCTTTAATATTTTTTTTAGAATAAAGTCATAATATTTTTTAGGATAAAATAAAATATTTTTTTAGAATAAAGTCATAATATTTTGATAATAAAATAAACTAAAAAAATAGTTTGAGAACAAAATATTAAAAATATCAAAATATTTATTTATTTTTTTTACCATTAAGAAATTCCTTGTTTTACTGCTCACAAACATTAGGGGATATTTAATCATCGCCTGTTTCGTTTGGAAATATCCCCTAATGTTTCCATTTTTAAGGTGAAAACCACAGACTGCAAACACTGTAAAAAGGTAACGGCAAAATAAAATTAAAGAACAAAAATAACAACCAAAAAACAAGTGAAGCATTAAAAGAAATCACTAAACGATCTCTAATAGACTCCTATCGGCTGATAGATAAATACTTAGCGATTAGTGGCGCTCGGCCACCAGGTGGCGCTGTTTGCACACAATACATAAGCAGCGTTTCTAAACCAGAGGCTTCTCCTTGCTGTATTTATTCCTAATTATCAGGTTGCTTTGATCAAACTGTTGATTAAATTCCGTGAACATTAAATCAGAAGCTAAACTCAGAATCCTATTGTCTAGAAAACGATTTATTTTAGATCGAGACTGGCTGAAGCGATGACAGAAATGAGCTCAATCCAAAACACAAAATGCACAAACACACCTGAAGCTCGAGTCTCGCATCCCCCCGGCCCCCTTTTAGCAGAAAGTCCTTTGATCTTTTTGTGTGATGGTAATGAAATGATTGATTGAAGCGAGTGAGGGCTCTTTTGTGCGGTGCTCACGCATCTAATTAACACGAGCACTTCAGACAGAGAGAGCATCCTGATTATTCATCTCATTATAAAACACACACACACACACACACACGAGGGGACCTGTCTGTTTGGGATAAATGTTGAACTGGGTTCTCGTGTTATTAAATATTTCTTCCTGTTCTCACGAAAGTTACACTGCAGTAATACTGGCTAGAGCCTCCCTGTTGTAGCCCATACGCTTCAAGGATCAACAGTTACCTATCCAGCAGAGGCGTCCCTGGGGATTATTTGGTTAGGGAACAGCAAGAATGTCGCTTTTTCTAAATAGGGTATGATGTAGTTTTTGAGGAAAAATGAAATAAAAGTACAGCGATGCAATTGCAAATTTAGGGTACATCATGCAAAACACCGAAAAAAGAATTTATTATCCGTTCCCAGTGTCTTATAATTAAAATCCTCTGTCAGTCCCATGTTGTTTTGCATCGTTGTCACTCCCATATCCCGTCTGTACCGTAAATATTCCTTCCTTAAGAAATCGGTGATCATTTTAGTCCCGTTCAAGGTTTAAAATAAACATATTCCCACTACCGAAATAAGGGACCATCTCAAAATTCACATGCTCCAAGATCAGGGGAAGATCAAAAGGACGTTCTCTCTTATTTTTCCCCCTGTACGTTTGATGATATTGTAACGATGAGCCGGAGAGGAATTAAGAAACACTGACCTGAAAAACCCGGCGCTATAGGACCCTATTAATATACGTTAGAAGAAGCTGATAAACCATAAACAGGAATCAAACATAATAAGAAAACAGATCAAAGGTTGGGTTTAAGGACTGTTACACTTTGACGATTACGCCAAGGAGAAGCACTAAATAAACACATTTACAAGAAGATCTGAACCCTCTAACAATGGCTACAACGAAGGTTTTTCAGTTTTCACTTGTTGGGAAACATGGTCAAAATCACTCGGATCACATTGGGAACGTTACGTGAAGCTCAAAAACAAATAAATAAAGGCGGTTATCCTTTTTCAGGGTTGCCAGTCATGCAGCAGTCGGTTTAGTTTGCTGTAGAGAATCAGCTGCAGCCGTCACGTCCCATAAACAGCACAGCAGGACATCCCTCTCGCTCTTTCTCTCCTCCCTCCAGGCTCAGGTGGTTCAGGTTTGCTCTTAGCTCTCCAGTACACCTGGATCTTCTATTGCTCTTCCACCTTAATCCTCTTCTCCTTCCCTCTTATTTACCACAATTTAACCCAACAGGCCATTCAGCCGGCCGTGTGTGAATAAGAAACGTTCTCCACGCTGGCCTGTTCCTGTCTCTCAAGCGATCCAAGCGTTTAGTCGTGGCGTTTGTGACCACAAGCACGACGGTGTGAACTGGAACGGATTTTAATGGTTGAACATTTCCCACAATATTCTCACAAAGCCCAGAGAGAAGCAGAGAACTGAATAAAGAACATACTCTTAACAGCAAAGCACTAAT
Organism: Parotocinclus haroldoi; assembly: GCA_034779995.1. Taxonomy (NCBI): domain Eukaryota; kingdom Metazoa; phylum Chordata; class Actinopteri; order Siluriformes; family Loricariidae; genus Parotocinclus; species Parotocinclus haroldoi. The sequence goes on along the minus strand of JAUZST010029941.1, from coordinate 19,969 downwards.
ACTAACACAGAACGACAGCGCAGATACTGAAGGACCTCGGAAATAAATTCACGTTTAATGTAGATACAGTCCGGCTGAAGTGAAGATCTGGATGTTCTTCTGTAAAGCTTTTATGAGGGTTAAGACCTGGACGTTCAGGTGAAGAGCTCAGTTTGAACTATAGAATATAAAGAATATTGTTCTGCTACAAGATCCGTCCACCTTCTTGATTTGGGGCTCGATGGTGAAGGGCTTTTGGACGAAAAAACAGCCGCGTCGTTACAAATCTGCTCATTTGGCCTAATCTAAGTTCAGAGCAGATACTGAGCCTCTGTTTTTTAGGAGGTAGGACCTGAATGGAGATCTGGAGACTTTTGTACACTCGCTTCCATTTTTGGTACGTCTTCATTTTGGAATCGTTAGCTCTGTAGCTATTTTAATACTCACGGCCTAATTTCATTGGCCTATTCTATAATCTCCTCCTTTGTTAATCTCAGAATAATGGAATTTGGACTTGGTCTGACCTTATATTTATGCCCCGGTGGAACAAGAAGTCTGAGATAATTGCTCAAGAATAAATTTCGTCCTTCTAAAAAAGGTTTCTTCCTTCTACTTTCAGGGAGATTTTCCTTTCCACTGTCGCCCTAGGCGTGCTGAATTTGGGATCGGCCTTTTAAGATCATATAAGATTATAAAGCTGCTTTGAGACGATGCTCCGTTATAAAAAGCTCTATAGAAATCATTTTAAATTGATTCGAACAGCCAGTTAATCGTAAAGAAATCGAAACATTTTCATAACCATTAAAGGGTCCTTTTTTGGAGATTATTAGAAATACCCTCTGACACGTTTGATCGTTTTGATGAGCAAAGACAAAATGAGATAAACGAATAAGCCGGAGGAAACCGATCAGTCTGGAATTCAGGAGGAGAATTACGTGAAACGAAAGCATTTAAAATGTTAAAGAATAGGAAGGTGTTATATTACTATAACGGTTCTATAACCGTTCCACTGTTGTGCGTTGTTGTGTCGTTTGTGTTAGTTGGGGTCGACCAGCAGCTCGTTGTCGTCGTCGTTGTCGTCGTCGTCGTTGCAGACTCCTGGGAGAATGCCGCACTGCTCTCGCTCTGGATCCTCCAATTTCTTCTCCTTCTTCTCCTTACCAGCCGTCCCACACTGCTTCCCTTCCAACCAGTACGTCACCATGTCCCCTTTCCCCTGAGAACCAGAATAAAACCAGTTCAGTTCTGACGTGGTCAGGAATGCTTTGATTATATTCGAACACCTGAGCCACCCAAGCAGGATGGGACGCTTTTGAGTCCAAGTCCTCCCAAGGTTTCTTCCTTACAGCGTTTAGGGATGTCCCTCGCCCCCCCTCGCCCTAGGCTTGCTCCGTTTGGGATTGGAACGATAAGATTATATAATATTATAACGCTGCAGGATTTGGTTATGCAATAATGCAGAATAAACATTTTACACATCAGTAATATTAAATAACGATGTTTTTTTATCCATTTTTTCCTTTTAACCCACAACAACGCTTTGTTAATTTTCTTAACCTATATAACATAAATATATATACAAAATACACCGAGGCAGAAACGAATGTCATCACCAGGCAGGTGCCAAGGTAAAAAAAAAAAAATCTATGTGAACAAAAAAGAAAAAATAATTTTCAAGAAAGGTTTCTTAAAACAAATGGGGGAAAAATATCAAGGAATCTTTATTCAGATGTGATACTTTTGTGTTTAAAATGAGCTTAATAATTAATAAAGCAAAGTTAGTCCATCTTAAAATAAGAACACAATATATTCTTTGTTTATACATAAAAAAATGTTAAATATATAATATTCTTCCATGCTAAGCACATCATTTGTTCAGTGATGCTGGTGATTGTGAGTGTTTATTCTGCTCCAGGACAGGAAGCGAGGATTGGGAATATACACCCCCCCCCCACCCCCACCCCAGCCCAGCCGAGGGGGTGTTTGGGTGACTTACCTTCACCTGTAGAACCCCTCTGCAGGTGAGCTTGTACCCCCCGATCTCCTCCAGCAGGTAAAACACACTGGAACTAGCCTGGATCTTTAGAGCTGAAATAAATTCATGATTTTTTAAAAAATCGTTTTAAGTTCATCCTTATAAGAGCAATTCACAAAAATCTTTTCTCATCGTTACGTCCCGGGCTGCACGAGTTAACTACGTAAAGGCAAACGTTAAATGTCTCACGCCCTCGACCGTAAGCCGAAAAACGGAGCGTGACTCCCGTCTGAAGATTTAAGTTTAAGTGAAGATCAAGCTTAGGAACCTCTCAGCGTTTGTCTTAAGAAAGCGTTCGTGATTCCGCCCCTAGGTTTGGTACGTAAAGCACGTAGCTCCACCCACCTAAGTATCTCGGGATGCACAACCTTGAGGTGGATGGGCTACAACAGGGACCCTACCTGGCATTGCTACAGTAAAACGCTCTCCCTGAAGGTCTCCTTTAGCCGTTTCCCTGCCTTCAGTTCCGTGGGTTGCCAGATCACGAGATAAAAAAAACCAGATTGGTATCTGATTATTAGCCGGACGTAAGCGTCGTACCTTCGCTGGTGGATTCCATGCGCGAGGCCGTGTTTACGGTGTCTCCGAATAAACAGTAACGTGGCATTTTAGTCCCAACCACGCCGGCCACCACCGGCCCTACGAAACACAACACACACACGCACACACGCACACACAGCACTGGATATTAATATCTAACATTGCGCACAGCAGATTGCTCTGTGTGTGTGTGCGTGCATGTGTGTGTGTGTTCTTGCCTGAGTGTATCCCCGCCCGGATCTGGAGCTGCATTTGGGGTTTGTGTGGGATCCTGAACGTTTTGCACACACACACCAGGTCCAGAGCCATGTTGGCTATTTCGGAGGCATGGAGGATCCCGTTCTCCCGCGGCACCCCCGACACCACCATATCTACACACACACACACGCACAGAGGAGAACATACTAAATCTGAACCCAGATACGACGGACACGACGGTGTGTACCGTACAGGCGTCGCCGATGGTCTCCACTTTGTAGACGTCGTGGTTATCGATGATTTCGTCGAACGTGGTGTAGAGCTTGTTCAGGAAGTCGACCACCTGGTACGGCGTGCTGGTGCTGGAGAGCTGCGTGAATCCCACGATGTCGCTGGGAAAACGCACACGGTCAGCCGTGCAGGTAATAAGAGGGTCATAAAGTTAGTCTAAACAGTGACGTGACGGTGAGATTACCTGAAGAAGACGGTGGCGCTGACGTAACTCTGAGCTTGGGAGGGCTTTCCCTGTCTCAGGTCATCAGCTACCTGCCTGGGCAGCATACCTACACACACACACACACACACACACACACACACACGGTCTTGACTCGGACGGGTGTGTAATGTAAACACTGATTATACAGTCTGATGGATGGCTGTGTTTTTACTGTAGAGCAGTCGATCCGTTTTCTGCTTCTCGTGCATCAGGTCCTGCGTTCGCTCAGCCACCAGAACCTCCAGGTGCTTACTGTACTTCTCCATCTACACACACACACACACACACACACAGAGTATCATGTTAAGGTTCTTAACGACTAAGTACATAGAACACACATTTAAACACAGAAACTTTAGAACAGATTTGGCTTGAGATACAAAGTTTGTCAAAAAAAAGACTTTTTGTGAGGTCACAACACGGCCGAAAACATGCCAAGGTTTTGAATGTTAGGCTTTCCAGCTGAGGGTCTCCACCGCTGGTCTTGGACCACTATGCCACCTGTGCCACCTGTGCCACCCGGGCGCAGCATTAGATTTATTGTTTTAGCAACTCTATAATGACCAGATGTAATTATTTCACAGTCTGTTTATTAAGATAGAAGCAGAAAATGCAGGATGTATGTAACCCAAAATTAAAAAATAATAAACCGTACCCATCGAAGCTTTATTTCAGATTTGATTTCGTTTTATACTGAATAGAAATGTTCTTTGTTTACTGTTTGTATCTTAATAAAGAGAATCAGAAACAGTTCATGTGGTCATTATAGCATGGCTTATCCCAAAATCAAATGGTGGCCTAAGACTTTTGAACTGGTTCTGTGTGTGTGTGTGTGTGTGTGTGTGTGTGTGTGTGTCTCACCAGGTTCATCATCATATCCACAGGGCTGACTTTATGAGGGTTAATCCGGTGAACAAACTTCCGAATTTGCTCAAACGTGGGCCTGTGGGCGGGGTTATGAGAGCGGCACCTACGAATCAGCTGAGGAACAGAACACAGGAAGGTCAGAGGCTCACAAAGGCTCACAAAAGCTCACAAAAACTCACAAAAGCTCACAAAGGCTTTCCAAAAAAAAGGCCCACTAATACAGGAAGCCCTGTACCAGAAGCCCATGCTTGCTTATTCTGTACATGCTGTGTATATTTGTGTATATTTGTGTATATTTGTACCTCTGCATACTCTACAGGACAGGGGCAGGTGTTGTCCGCTTTACCAGAGATCAGTTCGGGAAGGGGCGGACACCAGGCACAGTCCATGGAGTTATCTTCCACCTGAGACAAATGTTGTCCAAATGTTTCATTTTGTTAAAGAAAGATTTAAAAAGTTAAACAATCGGGGCGTTTAGACTTATATATATATATATATATAAAACATAAACAGAAAGGTAGCGAGGACTTACAGGGACTGGATCACTGCGGGTGGCGATCTCCAGCAGGATAATCGAGTAACTAACGAGCAAAAGACCAAAAACAGAACGGGATCAGCCGTGCCTCTTGCTCAGGAGGTAACGTGTGAAAGAAAGCTTTCCCAACACGGGCATTTCTAGACTGCACTCAATTTAGAGGGGCACCGCTGTACCCCTGTCCATGCCAATCAGTTGCTTCATGTTTGTAAAAAAAAAAGAAAAAAAGCCTCAATTTAAAATCAAAAAGCGAAATGACTGAACGGTTTGAACACTAAACACGGTGTTACTCTGCCATGGAGGAGAAATAGATTAACACACTTATGAATTGCATTATTTTTTTCTGAATGAAGGCAGGAAACATGCAGGGGTATTATGGGATAGCAAGTCCTGACCTGACTGGATCCCACGATCCAAACATTCCCTATTCGAACCGTTGGCCGGAACGAGACGTTCTAAAGCAGCTTTATGATTTCCTGTTCTTTTCTAAACATCAAAGCCCAAACCGACCAAGCCTAGGGCGGCAGCGGCAAGGAAAATCCCCAAACGCTACAAGGGACGACCGGGACTCAAACAGGGACCTGCTTAGACGTTTAAAAGTAAGATTAAGGAAGGCGAAAGTGATGTTTGAAGTGGATCGGGCAGTGGGCGTGTTCGTACCCAAATACGTCCCCTGGCAGGGTGGGCTCCACGTTGGCATTCTGGGCCTCTGGGGGTGTGTACACTTCTATCAGCCTCATCTGGTAGGTGGTGAGGGGCTCGGCACAGTCCTCACGCCGATACGTACTCAGACCGTAGTCTGACACACACACACACACACACACACACACACACACACACACACACGCCGGGTTAGAACGACATAAGCAAACACATAGGGGCACCAGCTCAGGACGAAATGGGTTTGACTTTGTAATGAACCCACCCGTGATCTTACAGACCCAGCGGTCGTCGATCACACAGTTGGCTGATTTCAGCCTCCCGTGGCAGATCTTGTACTGGTGAAGGTACGACATCCCACGGGCTATATCTGTAGCAAACGAGAACCTGTAAACATCATTAAAATAGCGTTAATACAAGCAATTCAAAAAGCTCCCGTCAAAGCCCTCAAACTGCACCTGCCCCCAATTAACCCACCGATGCCCCGGGGCACCAGAGATTAGGATCCATTTGCCCTCTCTTTGGAGACGATGTGCCTCCAGGGACCTCCCTCCAATCAATTTTGTTTTAGAATTTAGTTTATTTGATCATTTTTCTACTACTAATTTAAATGTGATTAATAATTTGTTATTTATTTTAAACTCATTTTCCTATGATTTAATATACAGTTAGCGTTTATTTAATTAACATCTAGGCCGCCCATGGAGGACGGGTCCCCCTTTTGAGTCTTGGTTCCTCCCAAGGTTTCTTCCTACCATCTTAGGGAGTTTTGCCTTGCCACTGTCGCCCTGGGCTCAGCTTGGGATTGTTCTTTTAGATCATGTATTACTGTAAAGCTGCTTAGAGACGATGCTACGTTTTCAAAAGCGCTATAGAAATCAAATTGATTTGAATTGAATTGAATTGAACCTGAGCTCTCACTGTCTCTGCAAAAGTCTTAGGCCACCGTTTGATCTATTGCATTAGTGACCCTATAGTCACACTTGCCGTTACTCAGGTGTAAGGGGAGCTGACATTCATATAAACTATAGGAAATACAGAATAATCATGCTTTTTTATTGCATATGTACAAAATACAGTAATCACGCGTCTAAGAAAAGTCCTCACAGAGATAGGAAGACAAACGTGTGTGTGTGTGTGTGTGTGTGTGTGTGTACCTGAAGCCCCAGTTCAGCGGGATCTCTTCATTCAGCAGCACATCGTTCAGGCTGCCTTTGGGACAGTACTCGGTTACTATGGCAACGTCGGGCACCTCCACACACCCTCCGAAAAACTTGCAGAGGTTGGGATGGTCGAGCTCTCTGCTCACGTTAAATAATAAATTAATAAAGAACTTTCGTATTTATTATGTTTTAAGAGGACGTGCCACAGAGTTAGAGCTGCTCTGTGTGTGTGTGTGTGTGTGTGTGTGTGTGTGTGTGTGTTACCTGACTTGCTTCACTTCCTGCCGGATCGTCTTGGAGAGAGAAAACGTTTTCGTTTTAATCCTCTTGATGGCGACGGTTCGTCCATCGCTAAAAGGTAGCAGATTGGAAAGGGTTTGATCGTGTGTGTTCGCACGTGTGTGTGTGTGTGTGTGTGTGTGTGTGTGTGCTCACTAGATGCCGGTGTGTGTGTACAGCTGTTTGCGGGTGGTGGGCATGCCGGTGCAGGAGCTCAGAGCCGTCACACAGCTGGTGTTTGAGTCGCAGTTCACTGCTGGAACGCTGATCATACTGCCCATCGCTGCCTGAGTAACGTAATCTACACACACACACACACACGTAGGAAAGTCTTAGAGGAGTCACGGCTCGACTGAAGAGGAACGTCACCGAAGATCAGTTTTAGTCCCGTCAACCAAAACGGTTAGTAACCGACCTTTCTATCTGGGTTTGATTTTAGGGATCAGAAATGTTACGGGAGGCTTATACAGCATCAGCAGATCCTTATTTTCTTCGTTTGACGTCGTTCGCCGGGGTGTTTAGACTCATCAAACGGCGTCCACGGCTGATCTGAGCTTCACTCATGGGATCTGTTAAGTCTGGATCTTAATCTTAAACCCTACAAACTCCGAGTTACCATTTCAATCGAATTTAAATAATAACAGGATCCAGTACTTTGGTTCTAAACCTCCCTCTGATGGTACCTTGTTTAATCTGACTGATGTCGATGATCCAGCTCTCGTCCCACAGCAGCTTCTGCTTCTGATACCTAAACCACTACACACACACACACACACACACACACACACACACAGCATGGGTATGGTTATAGTGATATGTGTGTGTGTGTGTGTGTGAGAGAGAGACGGTTCTCACCATGGCAGTGATGCAGAAGCTGATGATGACGAAGGTCACGATGAGGCCGATGGCGGCTCGTACCGAAGCACTGAGGGGACAGTCACCACAATCAGCCGGACAGGTAGAGCAGCTCTCCTCTTCCTCACACACACCGTCACCGCACACTACACACACACACACACACACACACACGTTATATTGTTCACCACCCAAAACAGACCCAAAAATCGAATCCTTTCTAATAACCTTCGCTTGGACGTTACGTTCAGACAGCAAACCAAGCGGCTTCATCAGGGCATCTGCTGCTTAAATCTGACTCCAAAAGTCTGAGTCCACCAAACAAAACAGAGGCGCTTCTTTAAACCACTTTCTTTTCGGACATTTGTATCGTTTCTGTCGACCCTGCAGCCACGCCCTCGGCTCTTTCTCTGGGAATTTCCCCCAAACACGGAGCGTTTCTTTTTCTAATTCATGATGAAATTCGGATTCATTCTGAGCCGCCTGGTCAGAGCCCGTATCGGATTTCAGGACCGCACACAGAAACGGGTCAAAACGGAACCGAACATGTTAAGAGGCGGGATTACAGTCACAGCCGATGAAGAAGGTCTGATTTGAGCCGCTGTGTTTACCGATCTGAGGATTTTATACTCGGGTCCATAAATAGTTTTTTTTTTTTTTTTTGCTCTGACCTTATAACGGCCCCGGCTCAGGTCACGGGTTCAAAAGGCTAACCCCGCCCTGTTATTAGTGTGTGTGTGTGTGTAGGAGAGCTACGGTACTGATGGCGGGCAGGACGGTGCTCTTGGCCTCGAGGGCCACCTGCATGTTTCCCACACGGATGTGAGCGATCAGAGACGTCAGACCCTCGTGGAACAGCACCACCTGTGGGGAACAGTGAGGAATTACGGGAGGAAATCAAACGTTCCAATCGCTTGGGCAGGAACAAGTATGTGAACCCCCGTGCTTCACTGGTAGAACCTGATTTCCCTGTTTAGTTGGAGCCCGGTCGGTTTAAGTTCTCAGGTCAGAGGTCATTCCGGTGATTTCGGGCCGTATCTCTCCTCCACACGGCTTGACGGTGGGGATAAGATTTAGATGCTTTTTCAACGAGGACCCAAACTTGGCGTGATCTTTGCAGGACGTCCACTTTCCTCCCGAGGTTTCTCCCTTATAACGTTTAGATTACGGATTTTCCTTGCCACTGCCGCCCCAGGCTTGCTTGCTTCGGGATTGGCCTTAGATATTAGAAGATGTAAAGCTGAACTTACTGACTTAAACTTTAGTACTGAGAACAGAAACAGAACTCGAGTTACTCCATGTTTTTGTTTACGTTTGGATCAGAGATACTTTTCGGTTCCCTCCGATAAATACGGATTATTAAACTGAGCAACGATTCTACTTTCTTAAAATGTTTTTTTTTTCTTGTCTGTATCATCTGGTTTGCGCTGGGGGTGCACTTACTTTTTCCAGCCTGGCCTGTGGACGATTTATTTATGTCTTTAATAAAAATTAAAAACAAAACAGGAGGTAACAGTTTGTGTGACAGGAAGATTAGATACTGTAATCTCTGTGTGTGTGTGTGTGTGTGTGTGTGTGTGTGTGTGTGTGTGTGTGTGTGTGTGTGTGTGAGTGTGTGTTACCTTGGCAGTCCAGTTGGTCTGGCTCATTTTGCCGGACGTAGAGATGGTGTGTGTGAAAATTCTGCCATCGTCAGGAATCCAGGGGCCACAGATCCTCTCCTCTGCTGCTTTCTGCAACAGGAGAGAATAGTGTGTGTGTGTGTGTGTGTGTGTGTGTGTGTGTGTGTGTGTGTGTATGTACCATGTATCCCATAGGACAGGAGTGGATGTTAGCATGATGGATGCAGCAGTTTTCTCCGTTTGCGTCCTTCCAGTTACTGGGGCATTCCTGATGTTCACAAAAACGCTGAGCTTCAAATGCATCGGTGATCCCCCTGAAACACACACACACACACACACACACACACACACACACACACACACACACAGCTCAGCTCTGCTCTATTTATTAATAAAGTCTGAACTATAAAGCCGGCAAAATGTCCCATAACATCATAAACACACAAAATGCGGCTATGACACAGAGATATCACCGTGTACGAAAAGGCGTTAAAACACTAAGTACATTTAAAAAACAAAACCAGGTCAATCATTTCAATGGTGACATTAAACGTGGATCGGGGACAAACTGACCCCAAGGGTAACAGGAAGGTTACGTTCCCCCCTAAAGCAGATACTGACTAGAAATGAGAACAATAAGAGCCAAAAGTCCTGCTTAAAAAGTCATGTTTACATTTCAACTGTTGCGTTTCGGAAGCAGAATCTGGCCAGCAGGTGTCGCTATGCTGCGTTTCAAAACCCTCGATAGGTTTCTCAGCTTTATTTCTCACCAGGGTGAAGAACAAACGTTTTTCCTTTGGGAATCATTTGCGTTTCTCGCTCAGGCACGTGGTTCGTATCCCACCTCAGGCAAGGTGAAGATTGAGTTGCTGTTGGAGTAGGTGAAAGGGATCGGAGTTTCTCACTGAACTAAGACGTAAACCAGTTTCAAACGAGCTGCAGTTCGATATCAGGGATCGATTGAGCCTTTAGTTTTGTAATGAATCGTTCCGGGTGAGGTGATGTTCAGGTGTTCACATACTTTTGGTTATGTAGTGTTTATGTAGCTTGGTTTACCTGTGGATGAACAGGTTTTTATCCACGGCCCACTGGTAGAACTCATCGCTCACGGTTACCGAATAAATAACGTTAAACTCCTCCCCACTCAGGACTTTTTCTGGGGGACGTAACACCCAGGCCATCTCTAACCCTACACACACACACACACACACACACACACACACACACACACACACACACTAATGGTTAAATATTATAATAAAATAGCAATATACATGTATTGTGTGTGTGTGTGTGTGTTGTTATTTTGTGTAACAAACCTCCACAGTCGATCATGTTTAACTCGTCCGGTTTGTCGAGGGGCCAGCAGTCGTACTCACTGTTATCCAAATCATGCCACCCCAAAACCCTCAGCATCCAGAACAACTGAGAGGGGAAAATAATAGAGAGTCAAGAGGAGGGACGGGACGGGACGGGAGAAATAAAGAACAAATGTATTAAAAATGGAGAAAAACTAGAACGACGACTGAAAGAAAAGAACAAACAAGATAAAGAACAAATGAAAGAAGAAATTTACACCAAAAAAGGGAAGAAAAAGGGAGCGGCTGTTTCTTCAAAAGACAGAATCTTTGGAAATGCCACATTTTGTTTAATGTTTACCAAACACATTAAATTCAGCTTTGAATAACTTTGTTCTTCTACAGTCTGTTTTCTCTTGGGAAAATCCTAAACAACAAACACATACTATGATCACAGGACTGTGGAAAGATAAATGCATTAAAAACAAAACGTAAGAAAGAAAAAGGAAAAACGACACAACGATGAGTTTAAGTAGAAATCTCTTCACACAGTTGAAACCATCGAACAAAACAATAATAATAGAACGAAAGATAAACGTTTACCAGGTAAAAAACTCTGCAGTTTGTGGATGGAGTCATGCTGATGTGATGGAGCTTCATCTGAAGATCAGAAGCTTCTCCAGTTCACCAATGAACAGGATAAGAGGTAGAAGTGTGTTCCAAAAAACTCACTCCCCCTACCATCGAGCACACTAACATGTTCACTACATAGGGCACATAAATCCACTGTGGACGTGTCCCAAACTACACACACTAGTCACTAGGTGCCTTACACGGGACTTCTACACAGGTTAGAGAATTTTCTAATGTGAACTGAACTAAAATCCCTCTCTGTATGGAACGTTTTAATCCTAAACGTTTTTGGGTGATTATAAAACCTCTGGCCACCAGTGTGAATCAAAATTAAAAACAAATTGCATTTCTTGCCATCTAGCGGCAATTTATGGTACTAAATTAAAAACGATTATATACGTTCGTTCAGTTTTAAACAATATATTGCTGCTACCTAGCGGTAATAATGACCAGAAACCCCCAAACGTGATACGATTTTACTAAAATACTGTTCAAATTATAAAATGTGACTTTCTATCCGCACTTCTATACGCAAATTAGTCATATCTGGTACGTGCAATTCTTAAAAAGTGTATTATTCCTGTTGTAATTACACGTTAATTACACTGTAATCGAATGAAACGCTAAAACGAAGCATGCAAATGTGAAGGAGTAAACGTTACTCTAAACTGTAACTCGCCGCCTTGTGGTAGACTGAGGTATTACAGGATATGTTTGTCAGTTCGCAGTGAGTGCATTGAGAATCATAGAACAGTTCAGATTTAAACTATATAGTGCTGCCATCTAGTGGTGAAAATAATCAGTTAGTACATTAAACGATAGATTGTTCATTTCTATACACACTTTCATTTGAGTATTAAAACCAGTTAGCAAGCTCTCCTTATGTTTGCAAATATATTTCTTGTGTGGATTTCAAGGCGTTTATTATTCTTGTTTTAATTATACGTTATCTGGATTTTTATGGGCGAAGGTACAGTATAAATGTGAACCAGTATCCTTAACGCCGCCTTGTGGTATAGTTAGGTATTACAAGGTATTACATGAGATGAAGTAAGACATTAAGGATCATAGAGAAGTTCAGCTGGAACTGAGGTGGACGTTTCTGTCCTGAAACAAAAATCATGATTATTGTGGTGATGAAGAACATTTCAGATCGTCCATGGAGTAAATGTGAAAATTTTCATTAAATCCGGAGCCTCAGGTGCGTATGAAGCAGTTCCTACAGTTTGTGGTTTTTTTTTTATTTTAGTGTACTTACTCATTATTTATTTATTTTTTTATAAACAAATTGTTGTTTGAATAATCAGCGTTATTGCTGAAATACTCTTCAGTTAATGTATATTTAATACGTCACTACCAGATCAATCATGTTAAATATCTCAGATGAAGGTAGCGCTGGAGCTAAGCTAAAAGTGCCGGTTTGGATAGAACTGTGCAGGCCGCATCTCAAATTGTTTGTTGTTCCCTGTATAGGTGGGCTACGTGTAGTGTGTTTCAGTTGATTACTTCTCGGTACCTAGTGCACTAGGCAGTAAGAAAGTAGCCGTTTGGTATGCTCGCGTTAGTAATTCGATTACTAGTCTCAGGTTAAACCTATTCAGAACGTGTTTAACCGCATTTTATTGCTCTGTTAGTTGTGTTATGGATTAAAAATTATTTCATGAGTTACGAAGAAGAAATTCCTTTTTAGTTTGGGTAGATTTACGTAAAAAAAACGAACGCTAACGTTCCAGCTAGCACCTCTGCAGTGTTTTCGGTCAGATCTCGCGCTGTGATTGGCTGGTGTGATTATAAACTCTGCGCTGTGATTGGGTACTTCTTTATATACGCCTAATAGACAGTTGTATTAACCAATCAAAACACATGAGGCGGGATTTGACTGATTACGGTTGGCTCGTTTTACAATTAGCCATAACGGGGTTTAGTTTAAAACACTTGAATGTTATGCTTAAAGCTAAATATGTGATTAAAAACAATATAACTGTGTTAGTAGGTTTAATTCAGAATTGTTATATAATCTAAGATCTTCTTATTATTTAGGATTTGTGTCAAAAATATAAATCTGATTTTAATCAGATCATAAACACTGTAGATCGTCTGTATGTGATTTGTTTCTAATTAGATAAACTTAATCAGTTAATTTAGCAGCTTATAAAATCTTACGTGATTTATTAATAGAGAATCAGATGTGGTTTGAGTTTGGTTTTGTGGCTGTTGTGGTTATTTAGGTTTTATGAGGATTTTCTTACAGACATGGGGAAATATTACTTCAGTGAGACGGACATCAGGAGCTCCTGGGAGCAGGTTCTAGCTGCCTTCTGGCAGAGATACCCAAACCCCTACAGGTACTGCCCATCATCTACCCTGCTTCATTTATCATCCAGTGAAAATCCCCCAGCGAAACCTTCAGGAGTGTGTTCTTTTTCTGTTGTAGCCCTTCTACCTCAAGGTTTCACATGTTTCCTTAATCCCCTCTCTCATTTTTTTTCAGTTCTCATGTTCTAACAGAGGATGTTCTCTTTCGTGAGGTGACTCCAGATAACTGTCTCCTTTCCCGTCGTCTTCTCACAAAGACCAATCTGCTGCCTCGGTGGGCGGAACGAATCTTCCCCGGCAACCTATCACGATCCGTTTACATTGTCGAGGACTCCATCGTCGACCCGAGGAACCGGCGCCTCACTACCTTAAGCTGGAACTTAAACCATTCCAAATTAATGGTAACGAACACATTTCGAGTTCCTGTGGACATCCGATACTTACTGCTGTTATTTATGAGTTTAGAAGTGTCCAAATAAAACGAGAAGCTTTCTGTCCTACATAAAATAAAAGAAATAAATGAGAGAAAATCAGCGTAATTTGTCAAAGTCCTCAAAAAAAACTCAAATTAATATCAAGTCAATCAAACTTTTGTGAGCTGGATTAACGAGAGATGATTTTCTGTAAATCCTGCATTTCTGTACCCAGTGGATTTATTTGTATGTTTAGTATTTCACAGAGCCGCACAAACAACATCTTTTCTTAAAAAGTAGTTTTCTTGAGAAAGTCATGTGACGGGTTCAGAGGAAATGGTTTATAAAGTCGTTATCAATCTGTGGATCATACAGGTATTTACTGGAACTGGTTTGGGCTTCTGTGGAACTGCTTTATATGCAAATTACTTATGGGTGTGTGCTTGTGTGTGTGTGTGTGTGTGTGTGTGTGTGTGTGTGTGTGTGTGTGTTGTATAAGCTGGTTGTGGAGCAGTGTGTGATTCATGGTGAGTGTGAGAGGCCTGTTTGGACTCGTCTCACTAGAGAAGCCTGGATTTCGTCAGGTGTGTTTGGCCTGTCCAGACCCATTCAGGTAACACACACACACACACACACACATATTGTATATGTTGATTACTGTGAGAAAGTAACTGAAATCTGAAACTAACAGAGAGAAACCCTATCACTAAAACATCATTAGATATTATTTCTCTTTCTTTCTCGTTTTAGGAATTTGGTTTGTCCAGGTTCAGAAGTAACCAGGTAAAGGCCATGAAGGGTCTGGAGTACGCCCTTTCTAAACTAAACAGTAGGTTCTTTTGATGTCTATATGTATGTGTTTTGATTCTTTTATATGTTATTAGTGGGCTATTATATATTTACTAATCTCACTAAAGCAGTATGCAAAAATAAAACCATAATAATCTCCGGTAGAGCCAATGGTTCTTAGTATTGGTTTACTTTTTCTTGTTAATAATGGAATGGACGTTCATGTACATGTTCAAGTTCAGGTACAATGACCAATAAACCAAACAACAATCAATAAAAAGTCGATTCCAACCAAAAATAACCCAAAACAACAAAGCAACAAGCTAATGCGCAACAAAAATGACAACACACCAGTGACCAACAACCAGCAAAAACAAACCAACGTAAAACACACCAGCGACCAACAAACAGCACAATCATCAGTAAATCCAATCTACAAAAAACAAAACAATCAACCAACAAAAAACACACCAGCGACCCACAAACTGTAGCCCAGACCACCATGTAACCCAGCAACAGTCAGCGTCTCTCAGACCTCCTCACGTTCTCGTAGTTTGTTAAATATTGTGCTACCTTTGTGTGTAACCGTTTACTGTTGCCTTGTTTGAATCAATTTAAGCTACTTCTTTAATAACTTCTCTTCCTGTTCACCTTCTTAGAATCAGCAGCTCAGGGTCACCAGGGCGATGCGTCCAAACCCGAAAATCTGACCACGTCCTCCAGTTCCCAGAAGCCTCAGCATTATGTTTGAGAAATGCAGGTCTTATCAGAAGCCTTCAGGAGCAGGATGGCGTTAAATCAGCTGCTGTTAGGAGAATCTTCTGTCTGTCGAGCCAGAAAACAGCAAGTGAGGCCTGTTTCACACTGATCTCTCCCCTGTACACAACACTAAAGTGAAAATCTTTAACCTCAGCCACACAAAGTACAAATATTAAATGCCAAAATATTAAGTGATGACTTAGAGGCTCAGATAATAATTAAGGCCCAGACTGGGACAGGTTACTGTAAGCATGCCTGAGCATGTGTCACATTATTCCATATATTCTCCCAAACAAAAAAGATAAAAAAGGATAAATGACCTGAAAATTGAAGAAACGTGTCGGGTTGCACTATTTGCAGGGCATGAAAGCTCAGGGACAGATTTTACCTTAAACCTCACCTCTCACTTTCTTCTTCATCCAGACTGAAACACCTACTGTATGCTCCACTGCTCAGCTTTTATTTATCCTGTTTTTCATGTTTTACTTGACATTATTGTCAGTTTTAGCATTGTATAGTTCAGGCTGCATGCTGTAAGTAATGGGAACATGGGCTCATTCCGTAATTCCTCTGTTTTACACTTTGCTCTATTGAGGGAAGACTTTATTTTAGATTTTAAAAAGCTGACTGTGCTGTGACTTCTGCCGTGCTGCAGCATGTGCACTAAAATATTCATGTAAAACTATAACAGCAAGTTCAATTTGTTATTTATTTTAAAATAAACTCACACTGTTTCTAAGAGCAAATTATTTATAATTTAACCATTTAATTTGTGCTTGTAGAATCATTCACATGGCATTTCATATTTATTATTTATTCTTCATTACACAAAGTAAATACACTGCTCAGGAAAATTAGGGGATATTTCATTACCATTATCATTAATTATGTGAGCAGTATATAAAAATATTTGATCTGTCGTTTTTTTAAAATAAAATAATATGAAATTATTATTTGTTGTCTGTATTGTTGAATTAAACCATTCCAATTAATAGTGATTAAATATTAATATTAAGCACCATGTAGTATTATTATAATTGTGTGCTGAAAATATGATGTTTTACTGAACTGGGTAGAAGATTATTATTATTATGTTATGAAGTATTGAAAGTGGAGAATGTTTCACTGGGTTTATGTATAGCTGTTACAAACAGAGTCTTAAATAGTAAACAGACCAGCAATAAT
The DNA here is from genome assembly GCA_034779995.1 of Parotocinclus haroldoi. Lineage (NCBI taxonomy): Eukaryota > Metazoa > Chordata > Actinopteri > Siluriformes > Loricariidae > Parotocinclus > Parotocinclus haroldoi. The sequence continues at coordinate 3,347 of JAUZST010029941.1, read as the reverse complement.
GAGTTATATTAAAATTTAGTTTAACACCTAGCTCAGGATAACCTGGAAAATATTAAAACTGTATGTAGCCTGAAGTTTTTACGTGTAATTATAAAGACAATGCATTCAGTTTATATTATTCATTAATATCAGTGGTTACAGAGATATTTATTATTTCGTTTTTAGATTAACGTCAGTAATTATAAATTACTTTAATTATTAAGTAATTAAATTATTAAAGTAAATAAAATTATTATAAAATAAATTATTAAGTAAAATCAAGAGCAGAATTCATGTTTAGATTAATATCAGTGGTTATAAAGATGATAGATTCCGTTTTAGATTAATACGTGGTTGTATAAACTTTAAGTTTCTCACAGAATTCCATCCCAATGAAAAAGCAGTGAGAAACTTCTAGATCAACTCAGCTCGCGCAGGAAAAGAGGCGGGAAAGACTGAGGACGTGTTCAAACTGTACACTAACCTACTAAATAGTGTGCTTAAATTAGTGAATCACCAGTGGTATCGCTGATACTCTGACAGATTATATAGTAAATATATGGTTTGAGACACTGTCTCTAATATTGTCTCCAGGGAGAATAACTGAGGTAAACGCAGGTATACCAAGTAAATGTATATCTATATTTATAATACATATTTAAAGTAAGATATTGGTTAATATAACTTACGCTGTCATTATAAATAATGTATTTTAGCGCTAACAGGTGAAGCTGAGGCGAAACTGACAGGTTTAAAAAGTTTGTCAGTTGCCTTCGGTCCTGAGGTAACGCTAACGGTCTCTTTATTAAGTTAAAAGTATTTTTTCACTCAGCTTTGTCGGGAAATGTAAGATAAAATCATTATTATACTGATTGTGTTGAATGTGTGAGTCATAAAATGTAAAGTGAGCTCTAGTAACATTATATTGAAAGTTGTGGCGAATGAAGTTCGAGAAAGTTCTACAGGAGAAAGATGAGTGAATATTTATTGAGTGTCTGAATGTTTCCCTGTAAAGTTACTTTAAAGTTGATCATGTTAGTGAAGCATCACTTGTAGAAATAAAGATGCAGTAAATAATTAAGTTATATGTGGAAGAACATGTTTATACTTTATTAATGATTTCATCAATAAGGAGGTTTTATTCCACTCAACTACAAACTATCTGTTCTTCTGTTCATTGTTTTCTAATATCGATGCAGTACAATTATGTCACACTTATTAATTTCACATGTATGGAACAGGGTGACCAACAAAGGAACTAGTATATAGCGATGCCTGCCTTTAATTCTTAACCAGCATTTTATAAAGTATTTTAATATTTAAGAAATAAAGAATTAATCCTTTTAATATTTTAGAATCTCTGCCCTGCACTTACTGTTCCTGCAGCTGAACTTCTGATGCATTTCAGGTTAACAGCTATTAAAGGTTCACTTTAAATATCTATATAAATGTAAGCTAGTGGAACAAGTAGTTAATCTTAGTTTAAAATCAAAGCACTGACCAATACTGTGTGTGTACAGTAAAGTGAGCTCTAATGACTGAGCTTGGGACTGTGGTAGCCTAGCTGTGAAGGTACTGGACTCTGGACTAGAGGGTGACACGGGAGTGGATTTTCAATCCTGTCCCATTCCAATCCCGGGTCGGAATAATTAAAAAAAAAAAATTCCTGTCCTGTCCCACTCCTGCTCCTGTACCGCTCTCATTTTTCCTACTTATTTTAGTTTTTAGGCAAAACAATTAAAATTAATCTCATCCCCATTCATTTTAAGATGAGTTTGTGTTCTGCAGTTTTATTTCAAAGGATATGGCAACAGGTACAGTTCATTTGTGGTAATATAGGGAGACATGTTATGCCTTAATAAAAAAAATCCCTCAATAAAGGCCACAAAACATAAATAATACATGGCCTGTGGTCCCTATAGTTTTTCTTATGGAGGAGCAGCTGCTAAGTCCCTGCTGAATAAATTCGAACGTAACAAAGTTGCATTTTACTCATTTATTGAGCAAGTATTTCCTCAAAACATTAGGCGTTAATTTGCCTTAAGAAAAAAACTGTTGTTAACCAACAAACATGCATAAAAGCATTTACCTTCACAGTTCACACACTGTCCCTGAGTTTTGTATAAAGAAAAAAGGGTCGTTACTTCTGACTTTGCGTTGCAAATGAAATTTTACGACATCAGACATACTTCCATACTATACGGTACACGAGAGCAGTAGGCGAGAGCATGTAGTGTGTCCCAATACAAAGTATGGGATTTCGGAAACAGCCCTTGTTTCCTCCCTCCATTGCTGCTGTTCTATGAATTTTGGCAGGAAGCTGTGGCCGGAAGCACTGCTGGCTTCTGGGCCGTGTAGTTCTTTAGAATTGCGTTACTGTAGGTTTCTTAAAAGAAAAAAACAACAAAATGGTGGTGCCTGTTCTATGGTTATCTTTTGTCTTAGTTATTGGTTCCCGCTCCCGTCTGCTCCCGCTAACTTTTTGATCCTGTACTGTCCCGATCACGTAAGTAATAGTTGAGTCCCATCCTGCGGGAATCATGTGACCCGTGGGATTCCTGAAAAAAATATCAACCTCTAATCTGGACCTGATGGTCCTGGGTTCAAATTCCACCTCTGCCAAGCTGTTGCTATCAATAATTTACAATTTCACGGCTGTTTAAAGATAAAGGAGAAAGATGTGAGAGGCTCAACAACAGTGTTAACGCTTATTTAATAGTTTTAGGTCTGTTCTTGTACAATGTAAGAACTTACAGAACAAAATAAAATATTATCTGATATATTTAGGCAGGTATAAGCCGATTGTAGTATGTAGATAAGAATATGATATATTTTATGATAAAAGTGGCTATTTCTGTTTTTTAAAAATGTTTTACAACCACTGTTCTATATTAAACAGTCTACCCCCATTGAGTAACATGTCTTTACTAGTAGAAACGCTTTGATTTGTTGAAACCTATGAAAACGAAAGAGAAACCTTTTGTGAAAAGGAGAACACGGAACTTCGGAAAAACGCAGTGAGTATCTGAATCTGTGTTAGATTATAGTTTTTACTTCCGAACTTTATTTAAAGAAACTTGTTTCTCTTAGTATTTTGATCTGGTTCGGTAGGTGTACTAGAGAAATGATTACAGTTTCTATTTGTAACCTCTTTATGTTTCGGGTTGTTTACGCCCAGCGTGATGAGCAGTTATCTTAAAAAAAGGCCTCTGTTAATATAGTCTGATCAATACGTTTTTTTTTTGGTTTTTTTGCTGAGAGAGGGTTTTTTGTTTGTGAGCCATCTTTTGATGTTTGTTTTTTCTTAAGTGGCTTTACTGTTGGCCTTTCTTATCCTCTTCTAATGAAAATGGAGGAAGTATACTCAC
>JAUZST010029930.1:0-29476 GCA_034779995.1 Parotocinclus haroldoi | reverse complement strand
TATATATATATATATATATATATATATATATATATATATATATATATATATGCAAGGAAACTTAACTGTCACTTATTGGTCTTAAAACATGGATTTACTTGTGTGTCAGTTTTCGCCCAGCCGATTGTGAGCAGGGCCAAGCCAGAGATGCTGAAGTCTCACTTCATCCCCACCATGGAGAAGCTGAAGAAGCGCTCAGGAAAAGTTGTGGCCGAGGAGGAGCAGTTACGCATGGAGGGTAAAACGGAAGTGGACAGTGAGGAAGGCACCATCCGAGATGAGTTCGCCGTGCTCTGCAGGGACCTGTACGCCCTCTATCCACTGCTCATTCGCTACGTGGACAACAACAGGTACTGATGGGGCAAAAGAACAACAACAAATTCTTATTTCTTAAATTCAATAAGCCAGTTTACAAGTTCTCTTTTATTAAAAAAAAAAAAACAAAAAAACTTTCATTTTCAGTAGGGTTTCTTGTAGAGGGCTTGTGTAAATTTTGCGCCGCTAGAGGCAAAGTTTGAGTCTGAGTCTGAGTGGTTCAGTGGAAAGAGCCAGCCGGAAAACTGTGTCAGAGGACCTGGTTCAATCCTGGCAGGGTTAATGCAAAGTAAAGGCTGAGAAATGGATTGCCCTGTGCAAGAAACACAATTTCAGCACGGCAGTGCACATGCCACAAGGTGTGTGCAGTCACGGATCGGTTCGAGAGACACCCCTGTCATTTACAGTCCCTAGAACATCCTATAGAGCATATCCTGGAGGAGGTAGCATGCCAGTACCTCCATCTGCCTTGCAACAGCTGTAAGTAGCTGTCCTTTGTGCATGGGTCAGTATTCCTGAATGCCAAAGGAGACGCTGCAAGTTGGGTGTCTCTAATAAAGTGACAATTGCATATATTGATTTGTGAAGAGCAGCAGCCTCTCTCATGTTTCTTCTACTCTGACATTTGATCCTAAACCTTCTGTCTTGCCTTCATCATGTGTTTTATAGCTTTATCAGGATTCACAGCTTTATGGTGGTTCTTCTTACATTTTTTTAGAACGTTTACCTAACGTTACCTTAAAACTTTTGGATGTACACACAGGAGTGCGTAATCTCAGTGTCCTTTGTGACCGAAAGCCACCTCATACTGTTTTTTAAAGAGCACGATGGCTGACCTGCCCTGACCCTGATGCTGAAGACCTTTTCAGGATGGTCGGGGAAGTCTTCATCTTCTGGTCCAAATCTCATGTAAGTGCACATGCACCGCTATTTTATATATTGTGCTGGGGTGTGCAATATGTATGAACTCCGAAAATATTTTAATTGTTGTTTACCTTGCAAAAGTACTGTAAAAAAACATGTATGATGTGTGCCCAAATCTGGTGTTTTAGCTAAAAGCACATGACTGAAGTTAAAAATGAGTGAACCAACTGTGCCAGGAGACAACATACAGACACCACAAGCTTACTTTTCCAGTCTGTCATTATATATTATGTATTTGCTAGACATGGCTCATGCTCACACTCATGGAGGTGATTTAAGTTTTAAAAGAGGGATGTTAGTGTTGGTCTCTGTCTCGCGATAAGGTGGATTTTTCGCAAATTGTTGTCAAGGCCAGCCGAGCCCAGGTAATTTTTGAATCATTATCGAATCTCAATAATCAGTTTACGCAGAATAAATGAGTGTTTTCTTTCAAATCTGCTCTTATTTAAAAGGGAAAAGATGTCACTGTGTCCTTGTTCAGTACCCAATCATGAATGCGTTCTATTTAAAATAGATTGTAAGTGTGCATGCTCATACACTCGCTATGCCATGCCTGTAAATCTGGATTTATTATTATGCATATTATTATTAGTTCAAATGTAATAACAATAGATAGAATGGATGTACTTTGTTCTATTCGTATATATTCAAACATATACAGGGCGAGTCAAAAGACACAGGACACGCCGAGTGCTGCCTCACGTACGTTTCGTAAAGGCTGCCAAAACCATTGTGTGTGTTTGGATTTCCTGCGCCATCCAAGCAACAAGGCTACTCGTTTTGAATTTTATAACAATATGTCTGCTCTCATTCTCTCACCACGTTGTGATGGTCTGGCTTCTGTCTGTGTGTGTGTCAAAACCCTGCAGAACTTCAAGAGGGAGGAGCAGAACTTCGTGGTCCTGAATGAGATTAACAACATGTCTTTCCTCACAGCTGACAGCAAGAGTAAAATGAGCAAGGTGAGCTTTTGCTTTAAGGGACGGTTTAATATTTAGTCGCGGTATCACGATGAAAAAAAAGTCGCGTTGTGTGTGTTTCTTTCACCATTTAATGCAGTTTTGTTAAGTGAACACCAGAGGGCATACATCTCATATACTGTTCTTAGTGAGACTTGATTTCTTTCAAGATCAAGGGACTAAAGATCTTTTCGTTTCAGATGTTATATATGAAACATACAAATTATTCTGAATCGTTACTTTTCATAAATAAATAAAAAAACATTTGGTTAAGATGTGATTACAGTAGAGCAAATTGTTTGCAATATTAATCCTCTGTTTCTAGTATTTTCTTTTAATTATACAGGTAATAACACTTTTACTGTGGCCTGACTGAATTTGTCAGAATCGGTCGCCATAGTAGATTTTGGATTACATGTATACTGACTGAATACCCAGAATGCAGAGGTGCAGAGACGAGACAACAGTATTGAAGAATATAAAGGAGTTACTTATCCTTACCTTTTTTTAACCTTCTTGCCCATGATATAGCCGTGCAGTGTTAGACTGCTGTTCCACCCAAGTATTATTATTATCCCTTTTTGGTCAGTGTAGCATGGGATATAGCAGGACTAAAGTGCTCTGGATTGGCCTTCAGTGGATTGCACGGTCGTCACGGGTTACTGTTGCACTGACAGTGGATGTGACCCCCTGAACAATGACTTATCGTAGAGTATTTACGGTTTCATACTGTTCAGGTTGAGGGTTCCGAAAAAAAACAACAGGCTCCGCCTTTTCAACAGTGAACTAGAAGGGTCCAGAATCGATCTAATTGAGAAAGGTGAAGAGGAGTGAGGAGGCAGGGTTGACCCAGCTGCTAGGACACATTCTTTTACCATGTAGGTTAACAATTGTTGCACTGGGTAGTAGATGTGAGCTCATCTCGGATGAGGTTAACCACAAACATCATTCATGCGCAATGTAATTTGGACTGTTTGATTATATTATTGTTATTCATTGTTTGTTAAATACATCTTCTGCTTCATCATCTTTCCAACATTTTCTCCTCTGCTTAACAGAACTCCTTAAAGTCCTGCTCCCTACTCCTAACAGCGGTTCACTTTAGGAGCTCTTTTAGGGGTTATGCTTTATGTAGAACTTTTATCTTTACCAAGATCTACTCCTCACTTATATTAATAATAATGAAGGAGTCATTCATATAGCTACCGGTACACAAGTCTATTTAAAAAATGCCAGTTTTGTTCTTTACATAGGCGCTTGTGTCTGGACCAATCACTTGCGTATGGATCTGTTGCTTTACTCGTGTGTTTGGAGCAATCACACCATTCTTACACCACTCCATGATTCTAAGAACTACAATCTTAGCAAGAAAGGGGACACTTTCTCCAGTGATTTAATGAAATATGAAAAAGTTCCTCAGGTGTGAAAGACATTAACGCAAACTCAAATGTGATATTTCTATTTAAGTTCTGATAAAACTGTTTTTTTTTTTTTATTATAAATGCTTATGGATGTACAGTAGAACGTCAGAATTTGAATTTGATTGATTCCAGAAGGACCCATAAAAATAAGGATTTTTTAATACACATGTACTGGTATGTAATTATTGTTTAAAAGCATGAACAAAGCAAATGACTATAATGCAATAATAATAAGAAAAAGAATAAGAACATACGAAAATATGAACATATGAACATAAGAACATATGAAAAAAAGTGACATATACATAAATGAAAGAGAAAAAATCGCCATTGACAGGACTATATTAAATGCAATATTTTTTGGCAATTTTGGCTTTATTTAGCGTCCATGTTTGAATTAAGTTCTAATTTTGGAGTGAAAAAACTGTACCCGACTGTTCGATTGTTTCACTGAAATGACGTTCAAATTGTGCGGTTCTACTGTATTTGGTTTCACACACACACACACACACACACTGTTCTTGAGCCCACTTTTTCGGTTAGCCCTCTCTTCGGTTTAAGTACACCACCAGCTTATGAGTACCATACACAAATGTTAACCGTTGTGTCTCTGTCTATGTGTTTGTGTTCTGTTCTTTGGACATCTGGTACTCTAGGCTGGGGACGGAGAGGTTAGAATACGTATCTGCACGACAACAAGCTGTGCTGGTTCGCATGGCAATACACGAGGCTTTTCATCAAACTCACACACATGCTGGCATCCCGACCCAAATTTTATCTACTGAAACCACAACGAGATAACATTGTGACAATGTACAACGAACATAGTAACAAATGCTTTGGTAATGTAGGGTGTGGTAAACCCGACCCTGTGCCAGCATGTGTGTGTATGTGTGAAATTGCATCGTAAACGTTTGATGAAAGCTCTTGGCTCTAGTTTGCAGGACTAGGATCATGGTACTCTGTTCAGCTGCAGGCCTTGTAACTGGCTCGGAGTCCCATTGCCCTGTTGATGAGTTTGATGGGTTTGCCACCTGTTTGCCGCCGATTTCCTCCTTTTCATCGTCCTTCCTTTTTCTTGATTGTTGACTCCAGTGGAGAAGCTTAATTTCAGGATGTCCCAGTTGTCCCCTGTCCTGTTAACATGAAAAAGCATTGTCACGTCATTGCCCATCTGGACAAAGATTTAGAAGTGCCAACTATGAGACGATAAATGTGGCATTATGGGTGGGATTTTCTTGTAGTTGTTTTTGTGAAGGTGGGGACATGACTAAATAATTCCATTCCATTTCCCAGCTGATACTCACCCCACTTTTATTCTAATTCGCACCAAGCACTGTACTTAATACAAACCTTTATATCTGTCATTCATTTTGTTAATCCATTTATTAGAGATTGCAGAGGCCGCATTATAGAAACGTCCCATTGTGAGTCTGTACAGGTATGCACTGTTTAAATCATAGTCACAATCTATTTGGGCTGTGGTAGCCCAAATCCCACCTCTACCACTGTTGGGTCCTTGAGCAGGGTCTTTTACCTACGATTGTTTGGATTGCATAATTTGATGAGAAATGTTTGTATGTTTGATGAGAAATGTATTTATGCTACCGTAATATAAATATAAAGGGTTTTTTCATAACAAAACTGCGTAAACATGTGTAGAATGCTGCCATTCACACAGTATCCATAGCGAAACTGTTGGCTAGTTGGCTTCAATGTTACTTTAGGAAATCTACATCACAGTGGTTCTTTAGTTACTGATGGATCTATTATTGTCTTGCACTTTTCGCACTTCAGTGACCACATCCACCGTCAAACTATTCAAATGCATGAAAATGTGACTACAGGACACGTGCTAACTAACAACAGCACACCATAGATAAACATACCTCGCTGGCTGCACACAACCACAAGAGAAGGAGTCCAATTAAAAAAAAAAACTCATTCCCAGAACAGGGTAGTAGTTTTATCTTTAAAAGCTTTAAACCTTTAAGCAGGTAAATCCAGCATGGCACTGCTCATAGGTAATTACAGAAACAAATTAACCCCAGTTTTCAAGTATTACGCCATTACATACACACGTAACCTAGCAACGAGAGCAGCCGTAACAAAGTAGTAGCATTATAATTACACAAGTGAAATCAATCATATGCTTCTGTATTATACGTTCATGAAATCTATTGACTTTGACAGCATTTGTTTTAATTTCAATTTGGAACATGGAGCTATTAATGACCAGCCTTGGCAAAGTCACAAAGTCAGTACAGTAAATTATACTTAATGTTTTTACAGAAATGCAAAAGGGTAGTTATACAGCATCAGCAGTTCACATAGAGACAGAAGTTGTTTTTATCACTTTCGTTCTTTCTTATTTTCCTCATAAGTGTCAATGTAAACTCTACATCTTTCAGTATACATTATCCACGGCAGATGGGAGGTTTATTTACCTGAAGCTCTTAACCCAACGAAGCTGCCAATGCTGCATTTTTGACAGATAATATTAACATAAATAGTTTCTTTGTCCAAATGTATAATCAAGTTAGTCAAGTAATGGAAATTATAACAGGATCTCACTCATATTTTCATCTGTAAGAACAATAGAATAGTGTGTCATAGTAACATCCTCCCTTATAAATCAAACCCTTTTTATTTTCTCAATGTACAAAAATGAACAATTTCTCCTCAACTATTATGACTGAAGGGCATAGGCTGACGCTAAAGTTTTAGCAGTCGGGTCTAATGAAGCTATTTTACCTCACGGATTGTTGACAATTAGTTGGTTTTTTTTGTAATGATGTAAAAGTTCACAATAAACAATAACAAAATACAACACAAAATAACGTAAATGTGTTGTAATCTCAATAATGCACTTGAAGTTTGTGCTATAACATTAAAAATCTCGCATTATAGCACCCATCTCGTGTATCATTGCCTAATTAAAAAATGTAAACAAAACCATGAATGTATGACTAGCACACGCTAGACCGTTCTAAATTTGACCAACTATTTACGGCCTTAAGACTTGGAGTTAAAAGGCAAACTTTTATTCCCTCTTATATTTGTTACAACACGCTGTTAAAGCGACCTCACGTCGATCTGATAACCGTTAAAGGCGCATACCTGTACTCCTTTGGGACTAATTTTAAACCGCCCATCTCGAAGTGAAAAAAGCAAAACCTGTCACGGCAAGATAACGTGCACAGCTTTTAGACGTCGACGAAACTCTGCATTCGAATAGCTTACGAGGTGCTTGGGTGACGCATGCACCCCTAAATAACCCAGCCTTTGGCTGATGCTCTTCCCGCAAAGTCAATTGTTCCCTGGATTGGACAGGTGTACTTGGGGGATGATCTGGCACATGCAGCCGTGTCTGTTTTTCACCCAACCTGTCGGAAATGCACCATCACGAATGGGGAGCAGGTTGGTGCGCATAAAAAACTGCTCCCTCTGCTCCACCCGGGCACCGTGTAGGATAAGAAACTTACAGAATGTATCATGTGCCAGAATTTCTTTCTGAAGCCTGTTTACGCATTCATATTAGTGATGTCACCCAATCGTGATTTCTCCACACAGCAATGCCAGGCCTCTGCTGCTACTGTAGTGTAGAAAACATTACTGGAGTAACACTGGAGTTTTGCTTTATTTACTAACACACAGTAGCTTAATGCTAATGCTGTAGAATCACATAATGGTCACGAACGGCATGATGCATCAGCAGCACCACAGTGCATGTGTGTAATGAGTGCAGCATTCAGGGCAAGGCAGAAGGCCCATTTAGTCTGGCACCGGTTTTTGAGTGTGAACGCTGGGACTGTGTTGTTTTTATGTAATGGGCATTTAATTGTACAGCATCCAAACTGCTCTGTTTTAACACCCACTGCCCCTTTGCTCTTACAGGCTTCTAGGTTTTAGTGTTTTGAGTTTAATGCTTGCATGTTGTTCTGTTTTTCCTGTGTGATAACACAGATCATTTCCCCACAACACAAATCAACGTCAACCCCTCCCAAAAAACACACATATATGTTTTTTAATGATACTCTTCAACATAATTGTTTAGTTGTATACTGCAGTGTAACAACTGAAACTGGAACCACTAAGCAGTATTTAACTGCCACATACAACAAGGAAAATGGGCAATGTAAAGGGTCCGTATGGATCAGTATTTCATGCTAAATATTGTTTTACAAATACGTAGTACTTCTTTTCTGACAGGTCTTTGTTTTTAACTCCCCCTACATTATTTTTTTTTGGCTCAAAGGGCAAAATTTAATGAACTCAGTCCCCCTTAAGCCCTAGCCTTGGTCTCATCTAACTCCTCTGAGTCTTCACAGGGTGGCGGCGCTGATGCGGAACGTACCAAGAAGAAGCGGCGTGGGGACCGTTACTCCGTGCAGACCTCTCTGATCGTAGCTGCTCTGAAGAAACTCCTTCCCATCGGCCTGAACATGTGCTCTCCTGCAGATCAGGAGCTCATCAACATGGCCAAGATCCGCTACTCTCTGGTACTGAACCAATAATCAGTATTCAACCTACATATTTAAAAAAAATGTTTGCTGTGTCTTTTACTGTAGCAATCTGTCGTTAAAATAAAAAATGTGTCAATTAATGTCAGTGTCAGTGAGTCAATAAAAATGTATTTATGTATTTATGTATTTGCTTTAATAATAATAAATGATTGTAGAAAAACTATTTTATTTTACTGCTACTACTGCTTTTAGTTAAAAAATGTTACTGTTCATTTTGTAGACCTTTATTATTATTATTATTATTGTTGTTGTTGTGTTTTATGTCAAATATTTAAATTATATATATATATATATATATATATATATATTTTTTTTTTTTTTTTTTTTAATTAACTGTAAAATTGTATATATTATTAATATTATTGGTATTATGTTTTTGTTAGTTGATTAATAATAACACTTATAATATAATTATAACAAATTATTGAAGAGATAATTGTTTAAATATAACTGATAAATTGTACATATGTCAGTAATAATAATAATTATTATTATTGCACACAAGTTTATTGTGTAAGGCTTTTGTTAAAATCGCTAATGTACCTAAGTACAATGCAACTGCAACTAAGAAATTGGTAACTATGTACTTATTTTGTTAATTCATTGATAGTTTAGCACCCAGTTTTCCATTTTCTATGCTCTTGGATTTGCATGTTACAGAAAGACACAGATGAAGAAGTGAGGGAGTTCCTGCAGAATAACCTACACCTACAAGGCAAGGTGAGAATGCAATTTGTGTGCATGTGTACGTGTACATGAGTGTGTTTGGGTTGAATGTGACAGTGTCGTTGGGTGCAGGTGGAAGACCCTTCCATGCGCTGGCAGATGGCTCTGTATAAGGAAACGGCAGGAAAGGCAGAAGATGCTGACATTCCAGAGAAGGTGGTGAAGAGAGTACAGGAGGTCGCTGCTGTACTTTATCACATCGAAGTGGTAAAGACCACACACACACACACACACACACACACACACACACATATATGTGTATATATGTATGTCAAAAGTCAAAGGACACCCTTTTATTAAAGAACCAAGAGAGAAAATGACATATCAGAATACCCCAGCCAAGTAATGGGTGAGGGGGCCTGTCTGTCAAGTTCAGAACTTGACCGCCTTGAAAGCCGCCATATTAGATCAAGGGCAAGTTTTTGCTAATGGAAAGATGGTAGTGTAGCATATCAAGGAGGACCATAATTGTCTCAGAAACCAATTGGATTATCCCTTGTGGTTCGAAAGTTATCAACACGGAAAGTTCAAAACTTGCCTTGTTTGTCACAGGTAACTGAAGATGGAATTGAGAAAAGAAGAGAGGATTGAGGTGTTTCTGAAGTTCAGAGAAAGCAGCTGCCGTATTATAGCCGCAGACTTCAACAACCTACATCTAGAAAGATCCTCAATTTCACACAGAGCTGTCACGTCCATTATAGCCAAATTTCAAGAAGTCTTCCCTTGTATGGATTCTTTATAAAAAATAGGTGGCAACCTTTCAAGATCCAGCTGCAGCGGAAACTGTCAAATGATGACCGTGATAGACGTGCCGTGAGCTACTGGACCAAAAGTCTGACCAAAAGTCAGAGGTGGTATGAGTGCTATGATGTGGTGTGGAATATGGGGCACCCATGTAATTGGACCTATTTTCATTGACCAGACTATAAATGCTCATTGTTGTTACCTGACAATGCTTCAGGAACCAGTTTTTCCCTGTTATTTCCAACAGGATGGGGCTCCACCACACTTCGGAGCAGGTGTTTATCAGTCGCTGAATATTCAATTCCCCGATCCGGCCATTGCCTGCCGTAGACCTATGGAATGGCTGCCCAGATCACCCGACTTCTCACCACTCGACTTTTTTCTTCCCGGAGGCTTTCTCAAACAACTTGTGTATGCTGAGAAAATACGCAACAAACACCCCTTTAGCACCATACCGTAGAGGCTTGTGACAGTATTTCTCCAGAGATTCTCATGCGGGTTACCCGACTGGATCCTGTACCTTCAGCTCTGTGTCGGGCATCCCAGGGACAGCGCATTGGACACATAAAATATCTGTGCATCACATGAAACGTTCCCAGTTGTTGTTGCAAATTTCTGTGTTGATGACTTTTAGATAGATTGAGTGAAATTTGATTTCTAAGACAATTCTGGTCTTCTTTGATACCTGACCACCTGACCAAAAGTTTCCCCCTTGATAAAAAAGACCCCCTTAATATGTGTTGTTTTACATTTAGAATTATAGAAACAGTTTATTTTTATCGTTTCTGCTAATTAGATCTTGGGTACTTAAATGTAAAAAATGGATCATGTTGTTGAAGTGTTCATTTAATATATCATTTTAAAACCGAAACAAAAATCTACGAAGCTAAATAACGCGTTTTTAAATGATTACATGTAAGGAATTATGTACTTAACTGTTTCCTTATGCCCCAGTGTCTCAGTGCTAGGATTAAAAGTTCGGATTCCCTCTCGTCTCTTTTCAGACTGAACATCCGTTTAAATCGAAGAAGATGGTTTGGCACAAGCTTTTGTCTAAGCAGCGTCGCAGGGCTGTGGTTGCCTGTTTCAGGATGACTCCTTTATACAACATCCCTAGGTTTTTAACACACACACACAATCCACAGGCCACTAGTTTTCTTTAATTTTTTCATTTCATCTTTTTTTTTTGCTTTATTCATTTTTTTGTTTTGGTCTTTCTTCCTTTTTTTTCTTCTCTTTTAATCTGAATTTTCTCTTTCTATTTTATTATTCCCCTTTCTTTAATTCTGTTTCATCATTCTCTTTCATCTTGTTTTTTGTTCTCTGTTGTTTTATGCAATATGTGCATTTCATTTCGTTCTTTATTTTTCTTTCATCTTCTTTTTACTACCTGCCTTTTTTCCTTCCTTTATTTTGTATTGATATGGCATTGTGTATTTGTACCGTATATTCATAGTGTGTTTTTATTTGCTTTTTCTTGGTACTGATAAGGTTTGCAATGTTTCTGCAGAAAAAGTCTCAGTCTTGAACTAAAACAAACATCTACTTTATAAAATCTTACCCATTTAATGCACTGTCCATGTTTGGGTTCTCTTTTTCCAGACATAGAGGGTCAAACATGTTCCTAGATGGCTATAAGCGGAACTGGATAGAAAACGAGGGCTACTCATTTGAGGATAAGATGATTGATGATTTATCTGTAAGTGTGCTCATGTGCTCTACATTCAGCTTTTGAAGATGCAGGAAAAGCTAAGGTTTGGTTTTCGAAATAATTTTTTTTTCCAGAAAACGCTGGAGGAAGAGGAGGAGGAAGAGGAGGAGAAAGAGGCCAAGCCGGATCCCTTGCACCAACTTATTCTTCACTTTAGCCGCACAGCTCTTACTGAGAAAACGTAACAAAGAAAAAAAAAGAAAAGAAAAAAGAGAATCACTACATTATTATACTGAAAACAGCTACAGCTGATTTAATTTTATTTTATTCCTGGATCTCTCTTCACTGCAGGAAATTGGATGTAGATTATCTGTACATGGCTTATGCTGATATTATGGCCAAGGTACGGTCATGATTGAGAATTACATTTCTTTTATTTACTGTTTTGCTTTAATTCGTTCCATTAGTTACTTTTCTTTTTACATTTTCTTTTCTCTTTTATTTACCTATTTATTCAGTGATTTTTATGGATTTACTTTGTTTGATCTCTTTCTCCTTTTTGTTTATACATTTTTTTTTTCCTTGTCATATTCCTTTACATCCCCATTGTCTGTTCTAATTTTCTTACATTTGGCCTTTCTTTCTTTCTTTCTTTCTTTCTTTGTTTCTTTCTGGCTATTCTGGCCTTCTTTCTCTCCTTCTTTCTCTTGTTTTATTTATTTTTTTTGTCTTCGTTTTTTGTTTCCTTTCTCTCCTTTCTCACTTTCCAATTTTTCTAACTTCGGTTTTCCTGCTTTAATGTTTATTTATTTAATTCAGTCTACATTGTTATATTCATGTTTGTTGTTATGCTGTATTTATTTTCGGCTCGTGTTCTCTGACAGAGCTGCCACATTGACGAGGAGGACAAAGGGGAAGAGGAGGAGGAAGGGGGCGAGGAGCCTTCGTTTGAGGTGCGGCAGACTGAGATGGTATGGGGGGTCCAGGGGGGCTCGTATCACCAGAGAGAGCTGATGATGAACGCACCGAGTGACAAAAAACAAATAAACATGCATTTGTTCCTCTGCATGCACAACCCTACAACTACTTTTTCTTTTATTGATTTTTTCCTTTATTAATGTTAGTTAGTTATTTTTTCATTTTCATATTATGTATGCTTTTTCTTTCTTTTTATTTTCTTTTTATGTAATAATTCTTTTTTGTTCTTTATTTGCTTAATGTCTTGTTTGTTTTATTCCTACCTGTTCTTTATTTTTCCCTTTATGTGATATTTTCTGTTTTCTTTTATTATTTTGTATTATTATTTTACATTGTACTAATATTTATTATTTTTCTTTTTTACTTGATTCATTCATTTTAACTATTACGATGCTTTTATCTCTTTGTTTCTTTCTTTCTATTCTTCTTTTTTCATTGTTGCTTGTGTTTCATTACTTTTTTGTCTCCGATTTCCTCTTACATGTTGGTGTAATTTATGAAATTTATTTTTAATGACATTATATTATAATTATATAGAATTATATAACATAATTACATTTCTTTTGTTTGTATTTTTCACGTTTTATTTTCTTTCGTCATTCAATTTTAGATTTTCCGTTTTTCTTATTTTCTTTTATCCTCCCATTTTTAATCCTGTCTCCAGTCTCTTAGTTTTTTTTTTTCTTTTCTTTTCTTTTCTTGATGATGCAGACTGACTCGTTCACAGTGGTTCTGAAAGCTGTGTTTCTGTATCACGTACATCCTGCATAATTGGAGCGAGTACAAACAGATCGAAGTTAAACATCAATATGTGACCCGTTATCGAATTAGGCTCAGGAACTAAACACAGCTGCGTTAATGTCCACTAAAATCCTTCATTAAACTTGATTTAAATTCTTTTACTTTGCACTTACTGGCCATTTTTTACTTAGAACTGCTAGGTATGTTCACTTCGTATTCATGTATTTACTGAATATAGGCAAAGTTTTAGTGGTTACATGCTTGTATCCTATAGCAACACAGCAGTGATGCTTTTATTAATACTTATTAGTGAAGTAATCCCTTTACAATGAGCCAATAGTTAGAGGCTTAATAACATATGGGTAAGTAAGTATCCATCAGTTCCTATAGAGCATCACTACCTATCATAAAATGGCCATTTAGTTTGTATTCTCCTGACTGGGCCCCTAATACAGTAGAAGTACCACCTCTCCAGACTCCATCCATGTGTGTTACCTATATGTTGCATCGGCACTCGTTTGTAGCACCTATTAATTATTGTAAATGTAAGATTTGGATTAACACCCTGCTTCCAATCCAGGAACATGTACCCTCTTGCCTCACCAGCACTTTGACAGGGATGCACCTTTTAATGACCGCATTATGTTCTGTGAAACAGGGCGTTGACCAAAATGGACATTGACCAGACATTACACTAGTCATATAATCTTTTTCCGTACTGTATTGTACATTTAAAGGGTGTTTCCACAACTGTGCTTAAGCGATATGCAAATGCATAAGATAAATGAGCTACGATATGACTGATACTCGTTTGACAGAAGCCATAAATGCATTGCTAGATAGTATGATGAACCACATAAAAGATTAGCCACATGAAACAGAAACTCGAGTGAATGTTGACCAGTTAATATACTTATGGGCTATACGAGAATACACAATCGAATGAGAGGACAAATTAAGGAGTATTACTTACAATAGGACACTCCCATGTACTTACGAACCCCGTTTACAGCTAGTTACAAACCATACACAAAAAGTCTTTAAGCACATTCCCTATTATAATGTGTTATCGTTTTTTAACAGATGATGAACAGATGGTCATTAAACAGTGCATACCTGTATTTGAAACACCTTCAAGCAAACTACTATACATGGTTTCTCTGGATTGGGATTGGTTATTTATTTCATAACTGCATGCATCATCAATGCTGCATCATGCATTCTAATTGGATTCTCCACTCCCGCTCTCTGGACTCACCTGTGAATACAGTAAAAAAAGCTTGCTTAATCAGTTCAGAAGAATTCACTTTCTTTACCCAAACGCACACGAGATACAACAAAGCAGCTCTGCATATCAGAGCACTGTATGACCTTCCACAAATTCTCCAGGTGGATGAGCGAGGGTGGGAATTGCTGCTGGCTGGATGAATTTCAGTGCTAGGGAACCCAAACCAACCTTTCTAACAGAATACACTGGCATGGAGAACCTCGTCCAATAGCAACCTGTCCATCAATCCAATCAAACAAAGGGAGATCAATTCGTTAAACAAGTCCAATCAAGCTTAGTTTGTTGTGACGGTCGGCAGCTCTCCCTACCCCGATGTGTCGGGTTAGAAAATGGTTGGTTTGGGCTGGTGCTGAAGTTTATGTAGCTTATGTGCTGCGCTTGTTTTGTTTAATTTGATGAATGGTCTGGTATTATGAGAGAGACCGTTTTTGTGCATTTTAGAAGTAATATAAGAATGAGGATTTAAAGTTAGTGTGGCACTGGACCTGGCAACCATGCCAGATGTGACCATGGCTGTTTTCCGTAGTCAAACCTTTGTGCCAACCATCAAACATGAGCTGGTAGTCCAACAATTATATCACAAATACCACACGTTTAAATGCAAATAGTGTGTGTGTGTGTGTGTGTGTGTGTGAGAGAGAGAGAGAGAGAGAGGGGTTTGGGGGGATGTAGGATCTTAAATCAGTGCTGTACTGTTCTGCTCTCTGATGATCAGGAAAAGGAAATGGAGAAGCAGAGGCTCTTATACCAGCAGTCTCGTCTCCATGACCGTGGAGCAGCTGAGATGCTGCTGCAGATGATCAGTGCCTGCAAAGGTAAACACCTGCCCACCACCACAAACATAAGTGTCCCTGCTCCTGTTCAACCCCCTACCCCTAAAAAAGGTGGGACAGATACCACTTTGTGTTGCCAGTCATCTGGCCTCCTCACAAAACTTAACAGACATTTTACAATTTAGTTTTTTAGGTGTTATTTTGTCCCGTTACTCCTGCAAACAAATATGAATGCTAATATTAAGTGCAGGGTCAGCACATTCTCAAATACCCTATTTTCAGCTTTTTGATGTGCGCAGCATGTGGTTTTGCTTTGTGCTGCTGAAAAATGTCTAGACGTCCCTGAAAAAGATGTCATCTTGAAGTCAGCATGTGTATAATGCAATAGATTGGGTTGATACTGTCTCCTATGACAAATAGGTCAAAGTAAATGTAAGACACCTTTTTCATACCATCCAAACTTTGATTTTGGGTTGTAATATAAACTTGTTTTTTTCTATTTCATAATAGATTGTTTCAGGTTTTAGATTTTAAGTTGGTGCGTTTCCATAGACCTACTTAAACCAGCACAATTTCTACAGACATGAAATCTAAAGAAGTACTGCAAAAAAGAACAGAACTGCAGTATGCCTGTACTCGTCTTCTTTATATCTAAATTAATTAAAATAGAGACTTCACTATTCAAAACCTTAGTCTATATGTAGTTTCTAAAAATAATGGTCATGAAACGGACAATGTTTGAAAAAGGAAAAAGTTTCATGTTTTTGATCATGAATGAGATACAGTACAAAGAATCCCTAAGAATCTTTTGTTATCTGTGGAATTAGGTGAACCTGGAGCCATGGTGTCTTCCACTCTCAAACTGGGCATCTCCATCCTTAATGGAGGCAACAGTGACGTTCAGCAGGTGGGATTCATTCGTTTTTGAAGAATAAACCAATTTGTGCTGTCGTGCAACTAAAGGAAAAGGAACCAGAATTCCTAAGATACACACGTATTATAATCGGAAACTTTTCTTAATGGAGAAAAAAAAACACAAAACTGATTGACCAGAGTTGTGTGAGATTGTCAGGCTGTTAGTAGTGTGCCTGTTTATATTCGACTAGAAACAAGTCTACAGATTTTGACAGTGTAAGACTCTCACTGCTTTCCTATACCGTACTTCACAGAGGATGCTGGATTACCTTAAGGATAAGAAGGATGTCGGATTCTTCCTGAGCTTGCAGGCTTTGATGCAGACCTGCAGGTAGGTTGTGATGATTGTTTTTGGTTTTTTTTGATACTCTAGGTATCTGATCATCAGTCTTAGTTTTCCTGGTTATTAAGTAACGGGCTTGAATTTAGTGCTAACGTACATGCTACATTTAATGCTGCGATACATCAACGGTCCACCATATTGGTTCAGGCAAGACAGGTTTATAAAAATGCTGTTTTTCTTGTTAAAATGGGCAGTAATCTAGTTATTTCTGAACTAAATAATATGAATCCATTTTATAATAAAGGCTACTACTTGATCTACCTTGACAAGTTTTGATAGCAGTTACTTTTAATTCCTATAAAGAGGAATGTGTATGAGCGTTAGGCAAGTTAACGTGGTGGAAAACAAGTCCTTGTAAAAACTCCCATTTTGTTGTCAAGCATGGATTTGGATTTTCCCCTTGATTAATGTGTGCAAAAACGGCTTTTTAGAACTTAAGAAGTATGAAATGTGGAAAATGTTTTTTTTTTTTTTCTCCTCAAAATGCCTTTTTCTGTCTACATCCCCATTATTTGAGCTTTTCAAGTCAAATCTTGGCTCTTTCACTTTAAAATACTGAAATAAATTAATCTAAATTGTGAATCTTTACGTTCTTTTAAGTACACTGCTGACAAAAATTAGGGGATATTTCAAAATAAATATGAAGAGGATCCCACAGGAACTGCGGGGACCATCTGATCCTGTCCATGCCCCATCACTGTCAGTGTGTTTTGGCACTCTTGGGTGACCATACACACAACAGTTAGTGTGTGGCTTTCTCGTCCAGTTTAACATGCTCCTGTTCACCCCCATGAATTTACATTCAATCACCATAACTGAGTTTGCATCTCATTTATGTAATCAGACAACATTCTTAGACCTTTTATTTGCTTTTAGACTAACCGTAACAGAGTAATAATATCCTATATGACACATTTGTAGGTTTACGTTTTTAACAAGTCTGATCAACAAAGTCTGGCCCTGCTGTCCTTGAATAAAGCCCAAATAGAATCGATCTGTCAACTTTGACATATGGGTGGCTTTCACAGAATCTTGACCTCAGTTCCATCAGACACCTTGAACATGCACTGGAATTAAATGTGGAATGCCAAAACATCGGCCTGACAGTCATGGTCCAAAATCTACTGATTAACCTTTTTAGAAGTTTGGGGACAAACTCCATTCCAACGCCCATGTTTTGGGTGTCCACAAAATGTCTATATTGTGTATGTTTTTAATATCTAACGATGCAGCAGTTACTGAACCTCTTCTCAGGTGACTCTTGTCCCCACCAGGATCAGGCTAGGATATCCCCCTCTGTTGTGGAACGCAACCTGGGGGTGACTACGGACAACCAAAAACCTTTTCTTTCCACATTGCTAATGTCTCTCGGCCGTGTCATTTCCGTACTATACAACATCAGAAGGATCCGTCCATTTCTGTCCACAGAGGCAACACAAATTCTGGTTCAGTCCCTTGTCCCTTTAAGAATGGACTACTGTAAGCGGGGATACCTCTGAACGCTATCCAATCCTTACAGCTGATCCAGAATTCAGCTGAAAGATTTGTGTTCAATGTTCCCAAGTTCACACACACTACACCACTGCTCCGCTCTCTCCACTGGCTCCCTGTAGCTGCTCGGATCAGATTTCAGACTCTGATGCTCGCTTACAAAGCTAAAAATGGACCTGCACCCTCCTACCTTGCAGCACTTATCACACCCCGCATCCCACCTCGCTCACTCCGGTCCTCTAGCACTGCTCGACTGGTTCCCCGTCTCTGAGGGGACGAGGAAAGCATTTATCTAGACTCTGTTTTGGCTTCTAATTGGTGGAATGAACTTCCCCTCAATGTTCGAACAGCTGTTTCTGGCCATCTCCAAACCGTTTGAAGACCCGTTTATTCTGCACTTACCTCCTTTACAGTTTCAGAAGTGTATTCTTGTTTATATTTTTGATTATTAGGAATAGATTCTGTTACTAATGTCTTAAAGCACTTTTGTAAGTCGCTATGGATAATACTGTAAATGTAATGATGTTGTGTGTGTTGCAGCGTTTTAGACCTGAACGCATTTGAGAGGCAGAATAAAGCGGAAGGGCTTGGAATGGTTTCAGAAGAGGGTACAAGTAAGTCAAAACAATGCACCAGACCGGATGATGATATTGTACATTTGATCAGATCAAATGCATGGTACAGTGCAGCCTACCATTGGCATTGTAGTCCATTAGATTAAATATAGAATTGGGTTAGATATAGTATAGTAACCATATAGAATTATTTGACAATAAAGTCTCTTTATTAAAAGCTGAAATACGTTTAATACAAGCTCATCTTCTATACGCTTTAGTGGTAAATATTTGATGTGACCTCCCCGTACGCTTGAGCAAATAACAACAAAAGTGGATTGCTCCACTGACCAGTCCAAGTCAATTTTTGGCTCCAGACATAACTACGGTTATACTGTATTATGATTGCTGAAACAACAAATCGAAAGGTAAAGACTTTTGCACCATGCTGTATCTTGAAATTGTAATACATATTGTGATGCAGTGATTGATTCTGAAAAACTGTAAACATATTGATGATAATGTTGATGAAGAATGTGCTTATGATTGTTTTTGACCAACAGGAGACAGTAGCTTTAGCTGTTGCAGTCCATTTTTATGTTATCTTATATCTATTGATATGTCTCGTCTCCTTTTTCTCGGTTCTCAGATATCAAGCTAGAACGGGGTAAATCATTTCCTGCCTATATTTATTTCCTCCCTTTTCCACTTCCTGTCCCATCTCCTCCTGTCTTCTTCCTCTTACACGCTTCCTCATAGTGTGTAGTCCTAACTGCATTTCATTTCGCACTCAAGGGAAAACGGGGAACTCCTCAGTCATTGCCACAGTAACATAAAAAAATTTAGAACCCCATTTAAAAGTAGGTGTTGTTTCATGATAGTGTTAATTGTTATTTTATTTATTAAATTGTAAAAATCTACTTAGTGTTAGGAATGGCCGGGGCTTTTCTCTGCTTTTGTCCCTTGAGTGCTCTGGTACAGATCTACTGTAACTCCAGTGCTCTTTGATGAGGAAAGAAAGACACTCGTCCTCTCTTTTCTGATCAGGTTTCTCTCAGGAGATCACAGAGAGCTGTGGTGACCAGTGTCACCTAAATAATGAAATGAATTGCAGCAATAGGATGACCGTAAAAAGATTCTCCAATCTTAATTGTGCTCTTCCTGATGGTTTTGGGCCTGGGCTTTGGCCCTCACCAGTGGTGTTTGTCAAGCTCTCCAAATGTCACCTCCCCAAAGCAGACAAAATTGATGCCACCTCTGTAGGGAACTAACAATATAACTATTGTGACTATATTAGTGTAGGGTGATGAGGTAATTTCATATTACAGGTGGTTTTTGGTTATTTTATTTCTGCCCATTTTGTGTTTCTTTGCCTTCTCCCCTGAGGGAATTACAGGCAGAGGTACTTAGTGTTTTTCACCCAACTCTGATAACCATAATTTTACAAGTCACCTTGCATTGTAAATAAAAGGGTAATAGCTAAACCTGTAAAACGTGAATATGCCTCATATAACCCTAATTTCTGCTGAAATAATCTGTTTATACAGGGAGAGACCTTAAAAATCTGTTAAATAAAAAAGTATTGGGCATAAAGTACATTCAGTAAGTCTACAGACCATTTCATTTTTTCACATTTGGTTATGCTGAGGTGTTGCGATAACATTTAAATTAATTTAAAAAATTAAGTTCATGCACACCATATTTCTGAATTTGAAAGTAAAAATGAATTTTAGAATCTGTTGCAAATTAATGAAAAAAGGTTATTTTGCATGGACACAAGCATTCAGACACTTTGCTATGATACTTGAAGTTTAGCTCTGAGGACCTCCCAAGTTGACCCTTCTGCAGTCTGAAGAAGATTAATCCAGAATTGTGTTTTACAAAGGGAGGCAGTATAAACCATTTTTAAAGGGGAATATGATAAAACTCACACAGATTGGAATGAAGATCAGTGGACAATAGTTTTATGGAGTGACTATTCCAAAGATAAAAGTATTTGGGATTTGTTGTCAGCAACATTTTATACGTATATGGCCATTATACAACTGCCATAGCAACAACTCTAATGGTGGTCTAAGACCACCCAGTTTGGTATGTTCTATATTTATATTCTTATCTATTTAGATATTCGTGTCTTCTGGAATGTCTCTGATTGATGTGATTTCACTATCCAGAAGAGCTGAAAACTAAAAACTCAAGGCAACATCTAGTCAGTAAAATCAGAGGTGTTCATCCAGCTCATAATAAAAAAAATAAATAAATAAATAATAAAAAAAAAATATATATATATATATATATATAACAATAACAATAAAAAAAAAATAAAAAAATAAAAAATATATATATATATATATATATATTTTTTTTTGTTATTAATAAAATAAGTAAAATTATCAGAGAACTACTAACATTGGTTAAAAAATATTAGATACAGGTCTCTGTAAATTACTCGTTGAAGGTGTCCAGTGTCCAAGCTGGACAAAAAGAGACTATTGTGAATTTAATCTATAGGACTATGGATTTTTTTTCTACTACTACAGATTTTTTATTGTTTGTGTAATAGTTTATTCAATATTAGTTGTGTGTTTGACTGTGTTTGAGGTCTGGTTCATTCTGTTATTCATTACTGATGTACTAAATAGTCTCATTAATACCAATTCTGTCCTAACTCTGAAATGTTATTTTCAACACCATTACTGTTTCTGCATTATCTGGTTTCTGCTTAAAACAATAGCTAAAATACAGAATAAAATGTCCTACATTCACTTTTCATTTTGAGTGCAGATATTATATATACGAGAGAAAGAGAGAGAGAGAATCTAGCAATTTATTAATTTCAATTAATAGTGCTGACCTTTGTTTCCAAGGCAGCTATCGTATTTCTTGGTATGCTGCGTACTGGTCCTAAAACTGTTTGTAGTGGACTGTTGTACGTGTGCTACATTACGACTTTGAACGAATATTACCATGTTCTTGTAGATGCTTTGTACATAACATTTTATTTTAAACAACAATTTAAATTAAAACTCAATCTGATAACGTTTTATACAGTACTTTAATAATACTAATACTCATTCATTCATTTATTTATTGTCTTATCCGCTTATCCTAGTCAGGGTCGCAGGTGAGCCTGTGTTTAGTCAGCGGCACAAAGCAGGAACACCCCCAGACAGGGTGCCAATACATCGTATTGTGCACACACTCAGACACTCGATAGCACACTAAAGGCATTTTGGAAACAACAATTAACCTAACAGGCAGGTGAAAGGAAACCGGAGTACCCAGAAAAAAAAACCCGCACAGGGACTACATGCAAATTTCACAGAGACAGAACCCAGAGACTGGATTGAAGACAGGATAGATGGGAAGCTGGCTGGTGGACCATCAGATAAATTTCTATAAAAAGTAGAAAATGTCCAAATTGGACCAAAAGTGTCAATATTTTGTGTCACCACCGTTATTTTGGGCATGGTGTTCACTAGAGCTTCACAGGTTGCCACTGGAATCCTCTTCCACCTAGCCATGTCGACATCACAGAGGCGGTGGATGTTCGAGGCATTGCGCTCCTCCACCTTTCGTTTGAGAATTCCTAGATGTTCATATTTATTAACTAATATTTTGGAGAAAAGGCACAGTATGACAAGAAGATAAAGCTATAGCGTGTAATAATTGTGTAAGTGATTATAATACTGTATATGCTTCCTGGTGTAAGTTAGTACAGTACACTGTGTCCTTACTTGGGAAAGTTATAATGGCATGGCATGCTTGCTCAACTGGAGGATGGTGGGCGGTACCTCTCCTCCCTCAGACACTGCCAGTCTTAGCAGTGGTGGGCCAGCTTAATAAGCTGCTGCTCCACCTGAGAGCCACTGAAGATGTATTTTAAATAGCTTTTTCTTCCTTTCCTTTCCTTTCATTTTCCACATTTACTAACTGTGCCATTTGTTTCGTCATTTGTGTAGTTAGTCATTTGGCAGGCGTCCTGTCTCCATCACCCTTACCTCCATTTCTCTGGTTCTTCTTTTTCCAGTCTGTACACTAGAGATGCAGTAGATCTGTATTGCATGGCTGTGTTTTGTGTATCACTTGTATCACTTGTCTATGTGTGTATCATCAACAGAGAAACCTCAGCAAACCTTCTCTGATATGTTCATGTCTATGTTCCTCATGTGTTTCACGTACCCACCACCTTATTCTGTTCGTATTCAGTCTTTTCCTTGTCAAATATTAGTGTTTTTTATTGTGTTTTCATTTGTGTAACCATCTGTTCGTTGTGTTTCATGTGTTGTGTCACTTGTGTGAGCATACCTAAAACCTCTATGCATATGAAGAGACTCTGGTGTAAATAGTCACCAATATACACTGCTCACAAAAATCCCCCCAATTTTTGTGAGCAGCATATGTGATGCAACACATTCCCTCTTTTTCTTGCTTATTTTTGTATATCGTTTAGGGAATTGCAACAGGGGCACTTCTGGTCTGTGCCACATGCCACAGACCCCCCGGGGAGACACCTTGCCATGCTGATATACAGCTCATATCTGGCCAGAATAGAGATATGAAGAAGGGTAGATTAGCACGGCAAACCATCACTTTACACCTCTGTGTTGTGTTTTGAGTTGTTGATGAGGGTCTCACCATTTATTGGGTCTTAGAGATGAAGAAGGATCTGGAGCACATCAGGACCTGCGAATGACTGAAAGAGTCCGGTGCCAGAAGACCAGTTGAGTCTGTACTAAAGCGGCTCCCAACAGACCAGGGATTTTTATGCGTGTATACTATGGGGTTTCGTTCTGTGGCATGTTATATGGACGTATGGTGCCCCTGGCGCAAACATATAATGCTTACACGTTAAATCGCATGTTTAAATTATGGAGCGTAATGAAGAAGTGCGTTTGTTCGCACACGCAACTTAAGTTGTTATTCAGTTGTTTTTCCTAATGCGACCATCACCTTCCTTGTCCTTGCAGATGAGAAAGTGATGGCAGATGATGAGTTCACATGCGACCTCTTCCGTTTCCTGCAGCTGCTCTGTGAAGGCCACAACAATGGCAAGTTTCAAACTTTGAAAGTAATCAGTAAGGTTTGGTAATACAGCCTTGTGTAAGAAACTGAATGAAAGCATGTTTATAAAGTCGTTTACATGAACTATGCAAAATGAAATATCCCCTCATTTTTGTGATAAATATACTAAGACGAGGTATGCACTTAATGTCTGGCAAAATATACAATCCAAAAGCAGTACAGGGTTCAGGAACAGGAGCAGAGATGTTACAAACAAATGCTATGTGGCATATGTAAAAACTTTGCAAGGAGTGTTTGGTTAATGGAACTGAAATGACTGTGTGTAATCAGCTAATGAAGAATGGGTGCATATGATCAGTAAGTGGACGCATCAATGAAGCATTCTGGGAAATGGAGTCTGGGCCTCCTGGGGAAGGAGTCCTTATAGGAAAAAAAAAAACAAAAAGGGGCAGAGAAAAGAAGAGCATGAGATATTAGTATTATTATTAGTTTTTTTTGTTTATTACGTTCATTTATAGTTGCATTTATGTTGTTACTGGTATTAATTGCCTTTTATAGCATAATTATTAAAAGTAGTTAAAGAATGTCTTTGTGTAAGAAATCCACTGCTTGTTTTGTTGCACTAACAGTTCTGACTGAAAAGTTTATACTTGGTGAGATAAACCACTAAGCAGAGGTATTGCACCATTTCATGTCTGCATTAGGTTCTGTTAAACAGAACATGGACGTTAAATTTTCATTGAGTTGTATTCGAGATACTTTGCACAGTGCTTTCATTTAAACAATAATATGAATTAAAACACAATATAGAAAGATTAAATATTGAATATAGTAATGTACAGGTATTCCCTGATTTACATGTTTACATATACGTTTGGACAAATCCATCGTAAGTTGAATGTATATGGACATTAATATATAAAATATAAGGAGTGGGAATCTTACTCTTGGTATCCTTTTAAAAAAAAATGTTTTTCCAGATTTCCAGAATTATCTACGCACCCAGACTGGCAGCACCACCACCATTAACATAATCATCTGCACTGTTGACTATCTGCTGAGGCTACAGGTATAACTAATTAATTTGTATTTTGGTTTGAAGTCCCACTGGGAAGGCAATCAGTTCAGTAATATAAACTTAATTACTGTGTGGAACAGTTTGTTTTGTTTTGTAAGGTTTATTTACATTTTAGGCATAAAAAACTAGACAATTTGTAGCACACAGGAGATGAAAAAAAAAATGGAAGTAGAACAGTTTTGCAAAGGTAGAGAAAATGAGTTTGAACTAATTGAGAATGAAAACAGGTCCCAGTTTTCCTTTTTTTATTTATATTTCCCCCACACAATTTAACTTTGCTTGTCCTGGCCAGAGCTGTGGGCAACAGAACCTATTCCAGGAGAACACATAGACCATGTGGTATTAATATGAATTCTCTTCCACTTAATCCAGCAGGGGTCGCGGGCCAGCCGGTGCCCACTGTGTGCACATACACAGTCATACACTAAGGGGCACTTAGAGACACCAATTAACCTAACCCACACATGTCTTTGAACTATGGGAGGAACCCAGATTAATCTCACACACCCATGCAGACTCCAGACAGAAAGGACTCAGGCCAATCCACCCTGAGATTGAACCCGGGCAACGGTGCTACCCACCGAGCCACCGTGTTGCCTGGGTACTAATATTATTATTAATTTAATTATTAGTTGTTTGTTTATTACATTGATCTATAATCCTAGTACTTTTGTTATTGATATTAACTGTATTTTATGTTGTATTATTTAAAAGAATGTATTTCTGTTTGTTGGTTAAAGTTTTGTTTACACAATTATTTCTGCAATGTATCTTTTTCCCTTTTAATATAAATAGAGTTTTACCTTTTAAGTCCGGTTTCGACCAAGAACTTTAAATGTGGTTCATCATGTATGATTTTTAGCCACCATATAATAAGTGTTCAATGAGTGAAAACTTGACCAAGTCAACGCTCTCTCATGCTTCTTATGTTATCCTCACCGTTTTGTTTCGCTTATCTCACTGTTATAGGAATCCATCAGTGATTTCTACTGGTATTATTCTGGAAAAGACATCATCGATGAACCAGGCAAGCGGAACTTCTCCAAAGCAATGACAGTGGCTAAACAGGTCTTTAATAGCTTAACAGAATACATCCAGGTAGGATTTGAATCTGTAGACATTCTCTGTGTCTAAACTTGAACTCCTCCTAATCTGGTTATATATTGTGAGTGCGCTGCGGTGTTTTCAGGGCCCGTGCACCGGCAACCAGCAGTCTCTGGCTCACAGCAGATTGTGGGATGCTGTGGTGGGTTTCCTCCATGTCTTTGCTCACATGATGATGAAATTGGCTCAGGTATGGGAGCAGAACTCATTATTATCTATTACACGCATTAATAACACATAGACATTGTCATACTCTATTGAAATCCTTGCCCTTTGGTTTATTATGCCATGAAAGTCAAAGTAGCTACTCGAAATTAAACCGTTTTTTAAAACAGTTTTATAGTAGATCTGATCACTTTTTGGATCACACCAGGCCTTCACTTAACATAGACTCTAATGGCTTTATCTATTTTAGAACTAAATAAGCTGCTCTTTGAGGATTTTAATACTAATAGGCCATGATAACACAATAATTTACCCATATTTAGAAAGGTTATTTACAGTCATGGCTGAAATTGTTGGCCAGAAAATAAAGTATTTATCCCAGAAATTCATTGCAATTGCACATTTCGTTAGACGCGTTAATTTCCGTTGTGTGTATTGGAAAAGCACATAAAAAACAGATGGGAATCGTTCTTCATGCATTATTTCATGCAAAACTCCCAAATTGGCACCTTTTCGGAATTGTGGGTCAATACCTTTGTTTCAAGCATGTGATGCTCGTTTAAACTTACCTCAGGCAATAAACAGGTGTGAGTAATATAAAAATCACAGCTGAAACTAGATAAAAAGCAGAGAAGTTGACTTATTTGCATTGTGTCTGTGTGTGCCACACTAAGTATGGAGAACAGAAAAAAAACTGTCTAAACTAGGACTAGAAAAATGTCAATATCAACAATGGCTGTAAAAAGTGCATTTAGCAGAACGATTGAAGAAGCTTTCAGTGACTTTATCTATACCTATGCATACCGGTAAGAGCATTATCAAGAAGTGGAAAGTGTAGGGCACCTCCAAAATTTTACCAAGATCAGGTCGTCCTTTTAAACTGGATGACCGAGCCAAGTGAATACTGACCAGGAAAGCTACCAAGAGGCCAATGACGACGTTGAAGAACGTATAAGTCTGTTTGGCTGCTGGGTGCATGTAAGGACAATCGCACAAACTTTACCCAAAGCTGTATTTTAGCAAGAAAGAAGACAGTCCTGAAAATGTGCCACACTGGGTCTCATATGTTGATTGCCATAAACTCATCAGATTAAACTAAGCTTTAACATTTTGGACTGATCTTTAAGCAGTATGTCAGGTAAAAAAAACAAGCACAGAAGACAGACAGAAATATACCATACATGTGAAGCATGGTGGTGGTGTGATAATCTTATAGGGGTGTTACTCTTCAAGTAAAGGGCAACGGAACGAGATTGAAAAATAGATTGAAGTGCAATCTGCTGCTAGACAGCTGAGAATGGACAAGTGGGTCACATTCCAATACCAAACCAGAAAACCTAAAAGTGCCAAAAAATGTATAAAAGATACCCAGTGGCCTAAAGATAGGAAGTCAGAAAGTCAGAGTCTTAACAGAAAATCTTATAGAAAATCTGTGAATGGACATGAAGAGAGCAGCACTGGTCACTACAAGATTTGACTGAGCTAAGTAAATTTCAGGCTCATCACTTTCCCCCCCCCACAGTTCTTTTAGTTCATTTTTTTTATTTAACTTTTTTTAGTGATACATTTAGTGAATTCTGAGGCTCTAAGACAAAATAACTATTTCAAAGGAATATGGAGATTTTCTATGGACACTTTATAATAAATATTATTTATTAAAGTTTTTAGTATATTGGTTTCACATATTATTATATTCTAGTTTGTAATTCTCTTGTTCAAATGACAAACTTTAACAAACCCATAACGATTCGATTCTAATTTCATTACATCCTGTTATCAGAATTGGAATGTGCAAATTGTTATCTCTTGTTACCTGGTCTCTGTGTGCTATATGTACTGTATAAGGACTTATTATTATTATTATTATTACACCAAAATATGTACAGTTCTGTCCCCTCTTCCAATGGAAGCTGGAACGTTGTGTAAATTATGATTAAAAACATAATACGGGGATTTACAAATCATTTTCAACCCATTTTCAATTCAATAATAATAATACGTTGAATAAACATGTGCCTTTCTCAAACCCAAGGACATTTTACATGAAGTATAACAAAAATAAACACAATTTACACAACATAAGATGCACACAGTGCAAGATAACCAGACACAACAAACATTAAATAGAGGAGGTAAATAGAAAAGTTTTTAGAAGAGATTTAAATTCTTCGATAGTTGAAGCAGGCCTAACAGACAAGTGAATAGAGTTCCAGAGGGTGGGAGCAGCCACAGCAAAGTATCTCCACCTATGGAGGGAGGAGTACACTGCAAAGATAAGATATTTTATGTTCAAGTAAATAAAAGGGTTTTAATTGCAAATATTCACTCATTTTAAAATCGATGTCTGCAATACTGCAAAAAGTTGGGACATGGACAACAAAAGACTGGGAAAGTTAAGGAACGCAGAGACAGATACCCATCATGATTGATTATAAAGGGAGAATCCCCGTAAGGGGTCCACATTTCAAATAGTTTTTGGAAGCCATAGACGTCTCATCCTCCGGGCCAAAGAGGAGAAGGACTGTCCGGATCATTATCAGTGCAAAGTTCAAAAGCCAGCATCTCTGATGGGATGGGGGTGCGTTAATGCCCATGGCGTGGGCAACGTGAACATCTATGAAGGCACCATTAATGCTTAAAGGTACATACAGATTTTGGAGCAGCATATGCTGCCATGCAAGCAACGTCTTTTTCAGGGACGTCCCTTTTTATCTCATCAAGGCAATGCCAAGTCACATTCTGCATTCTACATTCTGGTTACTTCAGGGTGATGTCTTACTAATAGTGTGTGGGTACCAAACTGAACTGCAGACCTGTCTTCCGTTAAAAAAATGTGGTGCTTTATGAAGCGCAAAGTTCGACAACAGAGACCCTGGACTGTTGATGTTGTACATCAAGCAAGAATGGGAAAGAATTCCATCTACAAAGTTTCTAAAATTAGCGTCATCAGTTCCCAAATGCTTATTGAGTGCGGTTGGTGATGTAACACAGTGGTAAACATGCCCCCGTCTCAACTTTTTTGGAACGTTTCTTTGTGGTATAGTCAATTAAATATGGCTTGAAAAGAACGTTCAAATCATCATATTCTGTTTTTATGTGTGTTTTACATAAATAAAATGGCCAAAAGTCATTCATTTGAATTGGAATCGGGGTTGAAGGTAGTGATTAGCGAACTACGCTAGGTATATCCCATAAGTATGAGTGCCTTACGTAGTCAAGTAACAAAACTTGACTAATGGCATTAAAAAGATTCAAACATTGGGTTTGTTATATTTCTGAAAAGAAAGTGACCAGAGGTGGCAAAACATTTGTGTAAGACTGCACGACAACAGAGCTAATATAAAGTTCACTGTTTATTGTTCCTCCTAGTTCTTGTATTAATTGTGTAAATTATTTTCTCATGGTGACTGCAGAGTAATGTATGTATTTTTTAATACATATTTTTGACAATCAATCTCTTTTCTCCTTCCTCTACATAATATTGCAATTCCCTTTGATGTATTGAATTTGCTTTAACGCTGGTGGTCTTTTGATGGCATAGTAACTAACAATAGTTTGTGTTTGTGTGTGTCTTTTTGTAATCCGTGCTATGCTTTGTGGTATGCAGTGTTGCATACTGATATACTGTAACAATAGAAAAGATTATTTAAACGCCTATTCCGTTGAAACCGCCCTCCTAACCTTTGTGTGTGTGTGTGTGTGTGTGTGTGTGTGTGTGTGTGTGTGTGTGTGTGTGTGTGTGTGTGTGTGTGTGT
>JAUZST010029929.1:0-57050 GCA_034779995.1 Parotocinclus haroldoi | reverse complement strand
TGTGTGTGTGTGTGTGTGTGTGTGTGTGTGTGTGTGTGTGTGTGTGTGTGTGTGTGTGTGTGTGAGTGAGTGTGTGTTTTTTAAACTGACCATATAAACATACTGCACATACACTGAACCTCACCTAAACATTTAGGGCTGGGCTCTCAAGACAAACTGTATCCTAATCCTACACTGACAAGGATTTCAGTAGCATTTTACTGTTACTATTTCAGTATCAGTTTAGTCCAAAACCAGCTTAAAAGTGTTTACTCAGTACTGTGTCTATGCACTCAGGTTTGACCTTCATTAGTATACTGACTAAAACCTGTTGCACTGCTATGTTTATATGAATGCAAACTTAGCAAACTGATCTTTACCGTTATCCAAAGTCTCAGTAAAATGTAAGGAGTATTGTAATCTCATAATCCACTATCCAAACCACAAACTAAAATGAAAATAGTAGGGGTAGAAGGACAACGTCTACGTGTACCTACATCTACATTTTATTTAT
The DNA here is from genome assembly GCA_034779995.1 of Parotocinclus haroldoi. Taxonomy (NCBI): domain Eukaryota; kingdom Metazoa; phylum Chordata; class Actinopteri; order Siluriformes; family Loricariidae; genus Parotocinclus; species Parotocinclus haroldoi. The sequence goes on along the minus strand of JAUZST010029929.1, from coordinate 56,557 downwards.
TTAGTGGCTATTTCAGCCTTGAGAGAGTAAAGAACATGTAGCATGCAGTGGTACCCATAATAAAGAAGATCCAGCTGTCAATCCAGAACAGACAGACAGGAAGAGCAGTAAGGAAATTAACCTGTGAGAAATGAGTCAGTGATTTTCCAAAAGAAAATAATAGATACTTTGCTAATATGCATTTGGAATATGAAGTGCATTCGGTACATATAGTATATTTGCATAATGGGGCTTGACTTCATTTCCTTTTTGTTTATTCTGTTGTATATATTTTGCTTGCTATTAACTGTGTTACTGACCCTTGAAATTCCAACTGATCTTACTGTATTTCCCTCAGCATGGACGAGCCGAGTTTTCTTGGGAAGGAATCAACGTAAGTTAGCATTTGATCCTTTTTCAACCTCGATTTACTCATTTTAACTCTTGTTAGGTGTTAAAAATAGGTAATAGGTGTAATTCTTCATAAACATGACTGGTTTTGAAGTTCCAGAGATCATATAGTAACAACAATCACATAACAGTTACTACAGGGCCCCAGTATATTTTACTGTTGTGAGTTTTTCACTTGAGCTGTGGATATTAGAAGATATCTGCTCACTCATAAAGGAATAAACAGAATGCAAATATATTTTTTTACATTTAGAGCGTTATGTATAGTACATCATGAATATATTGTAGAATCATATTTCTAATACTTAATTAATATACATTTCTTTGTGCCCTCCTGCCTTACTTCTTCCATTCCTCCAATCCTTCCTCCCATTCTAATATCTTTCTCTGACAGCTCTCTATGGAGGACACCACTTCCATCTTACCTCGTCTCAAGCGGAACTCCAATGCCTATGGAATTGGAGCTCTGGCTAAGTCCTCACTGTCAGGTGTGTCAGGTGTGTGTCTGTCCCGGTAGCTGGTAACTGACCCCATGTTGGCTCCAGAGGAGGAGATGGCAAGTGGAGCCAACATGGCTGCCCCTGTGGGTCTCCCCTTCCCCTTCCAGTTTCACTACCTGCTTCCATTAATTAGTGCCTGTCAATGGCCACAGCCGCCATTGATGAAAGCGAAATCGATTTAAAAAGAGCACAAACAATGGCTGATATAAGTGCACAACCCATTACCACAGACTTGCTGCTGGGAACTGTAGTGTTTGGTTGTTGAGTTGTGAATATAGGGTTATTGTAGCCATTGTGGTTGGTGTGAGAACTGCAGTGCTGTGCTTAGTGAATTGTTAGTGAATTTTGTGTTGTTCTGTGTGTGCCGTGCACTGTTATATTGAACTGTACAAAAGTCTTTCCCATTCAAGATACAAACTGAACACAATCACCAAAGGTAATATACATTATTAACATTAAATGAAGGATATCTGAGAATGCAGAATATGATTTTTAAATAGTTTTTGAAATACATATTCTTTATAAAAATTGATATGATTATTTAACATACAATTGAGAAGGCTCCGAAGTACTGCTATCCTTAATAGCTTGCCAGCCAGCTAGCTGACGGCTTGCAAATTAACTCACAGTGTAATCTGTGACTTTACAGACTTGATGTCATTATCTTAACGTATTGTCTAGTACATAATGTTTTGTATGTAATATTTTTTTGAATGAATCCTAGCTTTTATTGAACTATAGTTTAAATAAAATCTCTGTAATTAAAACGTGCACATTGTATGACCATTACCACTAGGGGTGGTATTGTACAAGTGCAGTCAACATATAAAATTATTTATATATTTTAATAATCACTAGGGAGTGACTGCAGCATCTATTTATGCATATATCCATTTATTTTTTATTAAAAAGATATGTCATAAAATGTTACAAAGACTTTTGCACAGTACCTCATATGTACACATGCTGTTCTGGTCTTTACAGGCGGAATATTCTCTTAGATATTTATCTTAGTTTCATGATCTCCTTTAGTGAAAGAGAATTGATAAGATGGTTCTGCCTGTTTCATAGATCTTCTTTCATAAGCTTTAATTCATTTATTACAGTATATTGAGAGGGTGAGCAGTAAAAGGAAGTCTTTTTAATGTAAAGCTTTTAGCAGATCATTATCACCATTGTTGGATTCATTACCATTGTCATTATTTATCTTTTATATATTAAGCTCATTTTGGACTAACATTTTTTTTTATTTGCAACAGAGTTAATAATTTTATATGCTGAAATGTCAGAAATGCCTAGCCATTGATATTATAGATGTTAATATTTAAACACTGTTTCTTATTGTAGTTATTATTATTATTATTATAATATTCTTATTAAGAATAAGATAAAATGTGTTTGTGTTGAGCTGAGGGACAAGGTTCTACATCACTGTAATATCACAACTTGACTAAGTTATCTTGACAAACCCTCAGGTGCACTATTATTCAACTACAACCTTACTACTTGGCATCTTTTTGCCTTCATAACCTCAGAAAAGCAATTTCAGTAAGTGCTGACAAGCTTCTGACACCTCTATCATGGAATCCCAGAGCCCATCCTTCTTGTGCAAAAGCTTCCATGTCATCGAGGTTTGATGGCGTCCGTGATACTACTGTTTTCCACTAAATATTTTTATGGGGTTTAAATCTGGAGACTGAAAAGGCCAGTACATAACATTCCAGAATTGGTTTCTTAAGCAAGCTGTGTTTGACCTTGAATTGTGCTTTTGATCATTGTCTTGGTGGAGAGTCTAGTTATTACCAAGGATCAAAATGGCTTGATACAGTATTTTTGTCAATCCATGACTCATGACTCCATGTCACATGAGCAAGATTGCCAGTTTCTTGTCAGTCTGTGATGATGATCCCTTCATCATCACAGACTGACCTCCATGCTTGGCTGTGGGGATAGTATACTTTTTTGGTTTAGGTTAGGATAGGTTTTATTTAACTAAAAAAAACTAAGCACAAAATGACTTGCTGTAGGTTATTAAGTTTATGGGTAAAGTTCTAAATAATCTAGGTTTTTATATGCCTTTATGATAACCTTTAATAACTGAATAATTAGTATCACAGAATGCCAATACCTCCACTATATATACATAATTATGTCTGGTAACTGGTGTTATCTTTTCAGTAGTTCAGTAATTCAATAATTTAAACAAATGAGTCAAATTCTGTAATTATATTTTAGATACAAAATGGCTTAACATCTAATCCTAATAATTTTCAGAACGGAAGTGATCCATTGTGTTGCCACCCACATTACCATTTATTCTGAAACTGCATACAATGCACCAGCCAGCTGTGTCTCAATTTTCTGCACTACAATTCATCCACAGCAGTTTATTTATTAAGGTGGATAAAAACACATAAAACAGTATTCAGTATGCTTACTTGTCAGTTAAACTTTTATGTTATTAGAAAAGAGTATGTGGCAGAAAATTCAGATACAGTTACCACATGTAACCATACTGAGGTATAGTTGTTTCCTGCTTTAGGTGTGACCAGATCCATGAAGGACAAAGTGACTAAACCAACAGCAATGGCTCAAGGCCGTGTAGCCCATATGATTGAGTGGCAGAGTTGGGGAAAACCATCTGCTGGGCCAATGGGGGGAGCAGGACATTTCAACTTGCACCGTGAGAGGGAAAGGCGGCTTGAGAATGACGCTTACAGTGATCTGAGTGATGGAGAGAAAGAGGCACGAATGGCTGCTGGTACAACTGATTAATTATTTTAAATGTTATTTATTTTTCTGAGCATTCCTTGACTACTTTGTTTTCATTTCGAATTATTTTCATATATCTACCTGTGTTAATATTTCTAGAATAAAATAATAAAAGTTTAGATTGTGTACTTCTAAAGGATTCCTTTAACTTTACTGCTATGATTAGAAAACAAGTCTGTGATTTGAAGATCTTCATAACAGTTGTACTAAATGTTGAATGCAATTTAGCTTAACGAGGTGAGGTAAAGTTCTGCTGTAAGTAATCTGCAGCCTAAGCCTAAGGACACTACTGATCAGTAGTGATCAAACTCTAAAGACATATAATGCCGATGCACAACCAGTATAAACAGTATAACTTAATAGATAATGATAATCATGGAACAATCACAATAACAATGTCACAAACAATATCTTTTTGGCTATACTTTTACCAGGAGTGATGCAGCAGTTTGCAATCTCCGAGGCTACACTATTGGCCTGGAATTCCATGGATGGAGACAGCTTCTGTGTTGACTCTAACCAGGGCAGTGTGACTCATCTCAGTGAAGTTAATCAGGAGAGCATCACAAGCAGAGGTAAGATGGATAAGTAGACAACATCCGACTGCCCTCTGTCCACTGCTAGGTCTGTGCATTTAAACCACACTTGACTGAGGATATCTTCTAAGTTCTAGGTCAATTTCAATCGGATAGACTGGACTAACTAAACTACGCAGCTAACTACAACCTCATATTTGGAACTTAAGATGCATGCACATATCTTTAAATGAGCATCATTTAGAGTGGGTCAGATTGGTAGCACTGAACTCAGAGTGCATAATGAAAATCTTCAGAACCCTTTGAGATGGTCAATCTTACAGATCTCTTCAAAACAGTGTGTTTTTCCAACTGTATTTACACATTTTACCTTAAAGTATTTAAGTAATAAGAAAAAAGAAGACGTTCTGAAATGTAATTAAAAAATTCAAAACCAAAATAAAGTGATCAGGCCCCTGATTCAGTACTTGCTGGAATGAATCAGTCAACTGTTTGGATGTGTTTCTACCAGCTTTGTATATTTAAATTGGGGGGATATTTCTTCCATGAAAAATGTTTGAGTTCGGTGAAATATCATTGTGACTGGCATTCATTTATTTTATTTAGTTCATGACTCTGACTTCCTATCCTTAGTGTACTGTTGCACTAAGCTGTTGCTGTGCACTCTTTGTCAGTGTGTTTAGGGTTGTTGTTGTTCATGAAGGTGAAACTCCTGCCCATTTTGCATGTTTCCTCAATAATGTGAATGTACTTGGTAGCATCCATCCTCCCTTCAATCTAATTCCCTTCAAGCTGTTGGTTTTAATGAAAACCACTACATATGATGTCAGGTGTGGGCCCATTGGATTAGAATGTAATCTAGAAGGTTATTGGTTGTACCTGAGCAAGATTAGAATGTGTCCAATAATTGACACTTTATCATAAGCATGTCCTGAAACAGGTCTGGAACGTGGATGTAAGCCAAAAACAGGCACTGGACTGATACAGACACAGTTATCACAGGAGGAATAGGCTCGAGAATGATGCTGTGTGTGACTCAGGGTCAGACACTAGGGGTCGATTAGGATCTAAAAGTGAATTTGGAGAGGATTAAGGCTGACAATGGTTGGGTATCAAGAGTCTAAAGCAGGTGATTAAGATGGATCAGGGGTCTTAGACATATACTTTGCATGGATCAGGTTACGCAGAGAAAATCTGGGTCTGGGGCAAACATAGAAATAGAATCTGACTGGGAGTATGGGTAGGGCTGAAGGTTTTATGTTTATTGTTTCACATGGTGAGGCTGCCATGTTGTAACAGAGTAGCATCAAATGAACATCTGAAAGTAAAATGACACTTGCTTGAAGAGTCTGAAGATAAAATCTGGAGTTTTAGGCTGGTAATGGCTCATGGTGATACCTAGAGAGATGGTACATTGGAGCTGTGTCAACCAACAGCAGAGCAATATGCCTGAAACGACTTGTGTCCAAATATTGTACATCATACCCAGATATCACAGCACAGCACAAGGAGTTGACCCTTGAAGGTAAACATCATTACAAGTCCTGTAATTATTATACTAATGTTATCATAGTACCAGTGCCGGTATCCACTCAAATTTATATTAATACTACACAAATTCTGAGTCTGCGGTCAGCAGCTGCTTATAGCCTGAAGCACCCTATACCCATGGGTAGCAAAGTCTTCTGTAACAACCAGAGTGCTTGTAATTTTTTAAAGAATTGTGCATGAATCAAAGTCAGTATGTTTGTGTGTGCGCAAATATATAAAATGCTTGATCTTTACCCTCATCAAGGCTTGCCCTGTCTTTAGCAGGGCAATGGTTGTGTTTGTAGTACAAAACCATTATGTGCCTGCAGTATCATTGATGTTTACCTCTTACAATCACTAAAAGACATTTCAATACTTTCATTTTAAGTGTTAGGAGACCTACCTCATGCTCCCGTGTGCGCTTACAGAGCAATCAACGGCATGATGACGAACACCTGGGGCTCTCTTTATTTGAGCACAAGCCTCAGTGCTGTACATTACCATGTCGTCACAGTATGTTCGACTATCGCTCGATGCTCACTGCATGTTTCAACAGCGATCACTAATCCTGGCCCATTACTCATGCTTAGCTGGTGACATGCCGGGGCTTCCAGTGCTGACGGATGTGTAAGGGGGAAACTCTTGAGGTAACCTAGCCTGTCAGGGATGTATCAGGGTTTCCCGAGTTATATAAAGCTATATAAGCTATATTTCAACTTTACTTGAGTATTTTTTAACTGACTAGAAATAGTAAAAAACTTGCAAACTTCTGCAACCTCTGGACTTTTCTGTGAGACTGGATTGTATCCTTATAAGTAGTAAGTAGTCAAATACATCAGCAGTCAGCAAAACTGAAATCCGATTGCTATTTCCAGTGTAATAGGTACATTAGCTCTTAACAACTAAGTAGCTGTGTTGTTTACAGTTTTTATTTGTGAGAAGTACTTGTTGCTTTTTAGCAGCAAATAATTGTGCTGTTACTGTTCAGTTTCAATAAACTGTTTCTGTTTTATTTTAAGCAGTAGTATTTTATGCAAATTGCTTAAAAATGACTTTTTTTTGGCATTCACCACTATGCAGTGATCATAGATCATGAAAGTGATGTTTTAGTATGCATGCATCTTGCTGAAATTTCAATAAACCATCCGTCTCTTTCAACAAAGCATATCTGGAAATAACCCTATAATTTATTCAGCCTGTGGTCTTAGGGCGTTGTCAGATTTGAATACTCAAGCACCTATTCAAGATTGATTTTGGGATTGTTTTGCTTAGGGGGATGCATCATCATTGCAGGGTTGTTGTCACAGAGCCGGTAACTGTCAAACTGTCAATAAAAGGAAACTTATTGCAAAACAGGACATAACAGGCATATCCCTGTTTTTTCCTGGTTGGTGTCAGGGTGGAGCAGTGGTGGTTATGAATGATATGAGTGCTTTGATACTTGGTAAATGAATGCATAGCCTGGATGAAGTTCCAGTCCATCTGGGTTGCAAGGGGTCGCTTGTAGTGGTGGAGGATGTTTCCTTGTTTGGCCTCTCCTACCTCAGACATACCCAATTACATGTCAGCTTCATGTACCAACTGTTCAATAGCACTGTCAATATTCAAACTAGCTAATTGCTGCCTATCCAAGCCAAGTTTTAATTATCTTATAAATAAGGTGGCATTTTAATATAATACAAGGTATTTTGGTATAAACAAGGTAGCTTAACATATACACGGTATGCCTTAACAAATTTCAGCCCACTGTTTACACCTTTTTTAAAAATCAATTTGCAGTCCAGCTCTGGGTCCAAACAGGAAAAAGTACTCAGCGAAATCAGTGAAATAACCAAAAACACATTTCACATTTTGCCATAATTGTTCTTTCTTGTACTCTAGATCAGCCACTGCATCACTCATCTGCAGAAGTATGGCCTCACACGTATGTCTCCCAAGGTCTCTATTGTCTCTCTTCGTCTGATGCCTGGGAGCCAATCAATAATGAATTGTCAGGCATGGCCTCTCCTGCAGCTGGTTCCTACATGGCAGGTGGGGCTTCTGGAGAGGCTTATGATGGCTCCACCCACTATTTGTCCCAGCAACAGCAGATGGCACTCCAACAGCAGAGCCACTTACAGCAACTGCAGCAGATTCAACAATACCAGCAACAGCAACTTCTGCAGTACCAGCAACAGGTTTGAACAGTTCACAGATAAGTTATATTGCATTACCACCAGCAAAAGGCTGGAAGAGTCTATAAGGCAACTGCAACACAATTTACTGAAAGGTAGGGTGTCAGTTGTACAATGCATGCTTCATTGTCATTAAAAGTTATTTGTGTGTTTTTATCTATTTGATTAAGTATTGCTAATGATTTTTTGTATTTTTTTTTTTATTTCTTTAAGTCACTGGAACATCGGCTACATAGTGCATCTCATTCCTTGCAAGCTACGCCCAATAGCACTATTCACAGCTTGGGTCCACCCACTCACCCGCGACTTGCTGATCTGTGGGCAGCAGCACAAGTGGAACCACATCAGATGGAAATGATGGGACACATGAGTGTTACACTGGCAGAAATGGGCACACCAGAATCGTTTGGCGAGGAGTTAGTCACGGAAAATGAATGCATCCTTGAGCAGCAAGAGGAAGAGGATGTCAAGGTGTGTATTTTGCAAACTTATTAAATTAATTACTTTAACCTGCAACAGCTAGCTGTATTGTGTGTCATATTTGTTCCAAGTGTTGATTCTGGTCTTATGTTGTGGCACACCATTTCCTGACATTTTAATCCCACTTGTCCTGGTCAAGGGGGCCAGGACAAGTACACACTGGGCACAGACAGAAGTACAACCTGGACAGGGCACCAGTCCATTAGCGGGCACAGCAAACTCGCAAAGACTTAGCACAAAGGACAAAACTGAGCAAACCAATGGTGACAGGGGAAAGAAAAAACACCTAAATGTGACTAGGAAGAAATCTTGGACTGTTGGGTGTCTATCTAGAATAGAACTGGAGTAGGCAATAAGATATGTCATTAATTATCAACAAAAAAGATGGAAAGTGGATGAAATTGGACAGCATCCACTGTTAGGTATTCCATCCCATCCATTATCTTCCGTAGTGCAAAATAATAAAAAGCAAAAACACAATCAGGTTTCATATGCAGAGCTAAACTGAAGAGTTTTTACCTTGACTTAAACATTGTGAGAGAAGAGGACAGCCTAACATCTTCAGGGAGACTATTGCAGATCTTAGCTCCATAAAACTGAAACATTGCTTCACTGTGTTTAGTCCTGACTTTGGGCACCAGCAGAAGGCCTCTGCCTAATGTTCTCAGGATCCGAGATGGGACCAACATGTCAGAGATGTACTTTGGTGCTAGGCCATGGAGAGACTTTAAGTCTATTCTATATATTCATAGTAAGACAGTGTAGAGACCTGAGTAGAGGACTAATATGGTTGTACTTCCTGGTTTTATTCAGGTTTTGAGCAGCAGCATTCTGGATGTACTGCAGCTGTCTTACAGCTCTTTTAGTAAGTCCAGTGAGCAGACCATTACAGTAGTCTAACCTTCTGGAGATAAAAGCATGGATAGGTCTCTCTATGTCTGATTTAGACAGTATACCTTTGTTTCTGGCGATGTTTTTGAGATAGTAAAAAGCTGCTGATATTATAGACTTAATGTGACTGGTAAAACTCAAGTCTGAGTGATATTATGAATGTAGAGTCTCGAGCACCACAAACTATAACACCATAGCTAGACGTTCAATGCAAATAAAACACAAATGCAGTGTTTTTTTACTTTTACTTTTATTTCATTACAGATAGTGTGAAACCAAAACATATTAAATTGGCACATCACAATACCCCTGTTGCAGGCCTGAGATGCAGAGTATATATTAACAAATTAAACTAAGTTGACCAGAACAAAAACCTGGAATATCTTGGGTTTATTGGGTTCTGTCTTTAGTGAAATAAAACACAAAGTGAATGTAAGATCACTGATGTTTTTCTATTGTAGAATGCCTACCTTGTTACATTGCATCCAAAGCGTTCCACTACTGTGTAAATGCTCCACACACAATCAAGCTTACTTCCAGATCTATGTAAATATTCCATTGTCCCTAACTACCCACTCCATGAGCATGCTTTGTAAACTTGGCACTATGTCTCTTATGTTGATTATGTCTACATACGTTTTGTATGTAATGTTAAAGTTGTCATACACAAACCTGTATTTTAAGTCGTTAGTCTACTTCTTAAATCTTAAAATGTACCTAATTTATTCCCAGTGTGCATAATTTCAGGTGAAGCTGATGCAATATTAAATATGTTGTAGTAATACGGTTCCTTTTCTCAATTCTCTTTCTCAAGGGGGATGATATCACATTAACACTGGAATCTGAGGCAATGTCACTGACACCTGGTTTGACACCTCTGCCTCATAGAGAGGGTGGTCCAACCCCACCTGGTGGTGTGAGCCCAGCCCAGTCAATGGCAGACCCAGCAGCTGAGCACATGGCCTTTGAAGTCACATCTTGCATCATTCAGTCCCTTGAAGAGAAGGAAGAGGAGGTGGAGGAGGGATCTGTGGTTGTTGTGGCGACCAATTGACCAATATAATTACAGCAATTACTGAAACAAACAATAAAAATTGAACTTTCTTTAATAAAATAATCAACTAATTACTCTAATGTATACCCCCACCCAAGGTGTATTCTGTTTTTGTCTAACAAACACAGTGAAGGACCCTGCAGTAAGATACACTGACTTATACATTAATAAAGAGTAATGGAGGACACAGTCTTTAATACGTTGTTGGAATGCAGGAGCATTCTGAAAGTAGTGGGGAGAGCGCTGAAGTGGAGATGATCTCTTATGTGCTGAACAGGAGACGTGAGATGAAAAGAGACACGAGGCCACTTACAGAAGAAAGAAACGAGTGCAATACTGACATACCTTGACAACCAAAAGAAAGTGCATGCATTCTGAATATTTAGGTGACTGAATCACCAGTATACCCATAGTAATAATAGACATTCATTTTTGTAATAAATTGAAAAACAATAAAATGTGACATATTTGTATGTATGTACATGTGTGTGTATGTTTGTATGGATGTATGAATGCATGTATGTATAAAGGTGTATTCTGAAAAGCATTATCGATTACTAGCCATTTGGCAATAATGTTCTGTGAAGTGTCCTCTATGTATTTTACCTCCAGAAGCCACGCATGTATGTGCGTGTGCACAAACACACACACACACACACACACACACACACACACACACACACACTATATCTATTTTATTCTTTATATAACCAAGCACAATACTGCCCAACTGAAAACAGTGTTTCTCACACCCACTCTGTACTGCTACATATAATACTTATGCACTATTATGGACATAAAAGAATGTATTGGCTTTTGAGTAATGCCTCAGTTTTTGTTATATCCGAACAAAGTGTGTCTATGTACATTTTTGTTTCTTTGAATCTCTCTGCTAAGCATTAATCATCAATTAAACTGAACAGTAGTGGAAATGGAAGCTTAAATACAACTTTTCCCTGGGCTTTTTTGTCAGACTTTTGTCTGCCGACTCCCATTAACCAAATGGTTGTGTAACAACAGAGAGACCAAACGGATAGATTTCTAGGGTGTAAAGCAGAATGTTTTTTAAGGCATCACATGGTGTGTGGCTTTCAGAACATCTGTTATTTTGCAATACTGAGTTTTGATATACATTTTCTATACATATATGCTATATACATTTTGTAATATGCTGTTGTAATGACAGACCATATGACTGTGGACATGATTGAATTTGGAAGCTGGTGCTTGTTGCTGATTGCAGATCCTGTTTTATAATTTGAAGAGTTTCTGTTTACTATGTGCAAAAATGGCTGAGAATGATTCTCTCTGAAAAGAGAGATTGTACTAACCTCAGCATTTGGATAACCAGAAAATATGTGTAGAAATGGTTTCTAAATACATATGGCTAATACAGAGTGAACACTTTGGTTGAAGTTGTTATGATTGCTTTATTATGATGAAGAAAGGACATGAGTTTAAGTTTTGGTGATAAAGCCTATTATGCAACTTAAGCAACATTTATTTTTTTAATAATTTGCATATTGTACAATATGAAAATGTCCAAAAAGTGAAAACAGCCTTATAATCATACCATTACTGTAACTGGTGGAGATATTTTTGCAGTTTCAGAAATATTATAATATAATAATATTTAGTTGCACCTTTGTAATGAATGAAGCATTGAGTTGATCTCTTTTTAAAAACATTATTCACCAGATGATCAGTAGTTGAGAGAAAATGTTGCAGTCAACAGGTAGAAAGCAAGTTGCCATTTGGAGCATTAGTAAAAGAAATGTGTATTTATTTATTTAAATATGTTGTTTGGTTTTGGCTAAGCATTCAAGATTTAAACCTTTATAGAAAATGAACATCATCTTGTAATATGGTCAATATTTCCAGCCTATTATCAAAAGGCACAAAATGAACTTGCAATAAAACTATATAGGCTGGCCTGATAAGATAGGTTGTGGCATTATATCTAGCTATGTGTGCATTTTCATGTATGAGAAATAAACAACTGTTACTGTTAGTGACTGTAGCTGTGTATGTATCACATGCACATACACACAGATCTTCATAATACATTATGAAAAGTATCATACAAAAGAAGTCGAGCTTACAGAGCTGTCAGAATTTATTCAATGCCAAATAAGTACCATATTATGCTTACATGTATTTGTCATATCCTTATCATCAATTTGATTACCATAAGGTGAAAACAAATATTAAACATTATTGAACAAAACCAGTATTCACTACTCCTAATAGTTTTCTAATCTTAAAATAGGAATATATACAGAATAAATAAATACAGAAAAGAAATAAAGACTGAAAAAGAACCCAAGAACAACTGCTTATTATTAAACCCCTGTACCAATCAAATGACAAATATTATCACCCTATTGGTATTATGTGCCACGCAGTGAAGAGTAAGCACAAGCACAATCAATACAAACCAGAATTATTGTTTACATTCCTTTGATTAAAGACATTTGAGCAACCTGAGAGAATTTGAGATAGAGTGAGATAAAAATGGAATTAAGATGTGTCTTCATAATGTTTTATTATTACATAATGTCTTCATTGATGTTTTAATTTGTCTCAGTGGCAATATTATCTGAACAAATAGCACTTTAGATGCATATTTAAATCATATATAAATGTGCAATTCTGTAGATTCAGTGATTGCAAAATACATTTATCTATAAAGTTAAATAGAGGTTTATAGGACACCATACAGTGATAAATTTAATAAAATGATTTATACAATCATTTATTAATAAAGAAAAGACTGAATTAGTGATATAGTGTATACTTGTATAAATGGATACACATTTATTTTCTTGTTAAACTTCTTGCATAAAAAATCCACCCTTTACAAATGTTTTATATGTAAAAAAGAGTTAGCGCATGGCACATAATGGGACATTGGACATCATGTAGATTAGCCTGATAAAGACATTTCACACGCAATACACAGGGATGCACTAACAAAGTGATTGCTTGAAGTCAGCTCTTTAAAGCCCCAGAATGCCATATTGTAAAATGATTCACATACGCTAAGAGACAGAACACTGTATAACAAAGACATTATCACCCATTATGATATAAAGCATATAAAACATAAAAACCATTATACAAAAGTTAAGCAGATGAAAACTGAATCAGTGATTTTTCACAGTTCTTTAAATGTGTTCCTCATCATCAGTTTCTTCATCACCATCTTCATTGTTCACAGAGGAAGGTGTTAGAGTGAAAAGTGGGATGGAGGGAGGACTGCTGTTGGGACTTCCTGCCATACTGTTGCTACGTGCTGAATTTGTGCTGCTGTTGCCAGTGCTGCTTCCTGTAGTGGAGCTGTTAGAGTTCACCACCACCTCCCTCTTTACTCCTTCAATCCAAACCTCTGTCTCCTCTTGTTGAACAGGGGATGGTGGAACTGGGGTAGGGATATGCGAGACCACTGGTCCTGAGAATTGGGAGGAGGGTGCGGCAGATGTGGAGATGGGGGAAGATGGGGTTGAGGAAGCCTGGTTTGGCTTGGAGGACTTTCTGATGGAATCACGGAAACTGGCTAGAGGTGGGCGCAAGCGAACGCCACTCTGGCAGGAGCCCTCAATGGCCTTCTGAAGCTGGAATCATGATAGAAAAATTGGATATTATACACAGTGATCTTAAACAGATGTAATGTTTATGTTTGTAATGTTTAGATGTTATTCCCACTACCTCTTTCAGGGCCACGACTCCCACTAACCTTCCTATGCTAGTCACATAGGCATGACTGAGACCCAACAAGGAAAATAATGTATGAGTCTGTGAAGGGAAAAAGTCAAATGTCATTATGTGATCAGAATAGCCTAAATGGGGGGCCGTTGTAATGACTACTCTGCTTCTCTATTCAATTTTATAATGCGTCCCCTCGCAAAGTCTGTCAAAAAGTCTCTGAGTTGTTGAGGCATGTCTAGCAGCCAACAATCTCTCACCAAGAAGTACACTGCCCAAAGGTAGCCTCTGATAGCCTTTTATAGGGCAGCAAGGTAAGGCCCTCTTGTGGCAAGACCCACTGTCTAATAAGACCACATCTGTAATCATTTACACATCTGCCTAAGACATGAAGTTTTGCAGTGATTCTATCTTGGTGCTTTATATGTTGTAATCAATGAGCATATTTTTAGACAGGCTTTAATAAACTGTCCACAAGCATGAGCACACACAATATGCTTAAATATGGCTAAGATGTCTAAGATGAAGAAAGTTCATCTCACCTTGTGTAGCGATGTTCTCTCCACCAGCTGGAAAGGGGAAGGATCTATCCTAATCCGCATTAGTTCTAATGGCTTCTCTAACTCTGACTCCTCCCATGCTTTAATCTGTTTAATGAATTCCAGATGATCAAATGTTGGAGTGACATTAATATGTAGCAATGTTTTCGTATAACATCGAGACTCACTTCTCCAAATGTACACAACAATACCGAATCTGAGATTAGCAACAACTGTGATATCAAGGGTACAGTAAGGAACAAATATAAACAGTTACAACCTCTTCAGGTGTCATTTTGTCAATGAGGGGTGGAGGAGCTGACAACTACAGAAAAAGACATATATATATATAAATATGTGTACAATATACAAATGTATAGATAGAATACTTTATCAATACAATAAGTACTTAAAACAGTGTCTTACAGTGTATGAACAGTATCTTAAAATCACTGTACATACCTTTGCCTGTCCATCTGTTTGTCCAACTGAAGAAGAGGAAAATAAATTGTGTAGAGTTTTACTGAAAGACTGGACGGTACCCTTATCTGAAGGGAAAGCGTGAAATTAGAGATAATATCACATGCATTACATTTGAGTATATCTCAGATCATTACCACTGAAAACACACTAACCAGGATTATTATGGTTTGTGTAGGGTTCTAGAGGTCTGGGTGAAGGTAAAGGGCCATTCCTTTCCTCTTGTATGGGTGTACTCTTTTGAGGATTGAGAGAAAATAGTGGGTTAATAGGGAGGGACAGAATAAGACAAAATTGAAGGCAGTGCATTTTATGATTGCCCCCTAAACTCTTGGAACTAACAAGGTTCGTTTTTTAAACTTTGCCTGCTTAAAATCCACCCACCAGGCATTCCAGTATATAGTTTAGATATGTTCTTTAAGTATTTGCCATCTTTTGTACATGATTAACCATTAATTTGTACTTAGTAATTTGATCACACACATACCTGATTTATACTGTACATACAGGACAACAAAATATGCAACATAACTTCTATATCAGTATTATAGCTCTTTAATAGGCTACAGGCGGAAACATTTTTCACATCTTTACCCACTTTATCACAACTACTTTCTTCTGATTCTTCATCCATAAATGCAAATGATTCCCAACTGGCCTTAGGACATGGTGCATCATTTTCCAAACCCTGCTGCTGTATCAGAACTCGCCTCTCAGCTGATAACCACCAGTCACAGAGTGCAAGAAGCTCAGATCGTTCAATGCTTCCTAGTAGGATCATTGATTCTGTGATTGAACAGAAGTTGGAAAAAATGTACTGGTTAGTTTAATATTTCCCTGCTTTGTCCTAGTTTAGACATGTTTTTTGGTTCCAGTTGTTTTACATTTTACTTCTGGATTGCAACTCAGAACCACATTGTTAGCTGTTTAGTTTATACGCATACTATTTGTAAAGGTAAATTACATCAGGGAACACACTATCATCAATAAAACACACTGATTTGATGTATGCTTTGACACATGACATTCAAGTATATGCTGAATAATGGATATCAAATTTAGAAACAAACAAATGTAAGAATAAATGTAGAAATATATTAACTGATATAAATATACATAGCTTGAATGATTTAAGTTTACCTAAAGACTACATATGTGAATTAACTTTGTACAGTGTTTGTTAATGTAATGTGTGTGTGTGTGTGTGTGTGTGTGTGTGTGTGTGTAAATAATATATGTGTGTAAAAATGTTATGAAAAATACCACCTTTTGAGTCCACTAGTGGGAAGGTTTTAAGCGAACTGGAGTCGAGTAGATGTAGCACTTCTTTGTATGTGGACTTGGAGCACAGAAACTTAACCTTTCTCACCATAATATCTTCAACAAAGATGTTATATTGGCTGCATGAGAGAATAGACAACATTGCTAATATTAAATGCTATATGTACAAATCACATATATAAACACACAGACACACACAAAATCCCAAAACAGAAAAAGTAGAGACTGTATGAACCAGTTCAAAAGCAAGAGTAGATCATGGTATGAGACTGTGTCAGTGCCCTTGCTGTAGGTCATTTTCAATTTTGTGATGGTAGCATCAATGCAGAAAAGTAAACACAAATTTAAGCAGCATTAATTCCTTCAAGACGACATCTTTCAAAGGGACGTCCATGCATGTATCAACAAGACAACGCAAAACAAGTCAAACACAAGCTTCCCAAAATTTCACAATGGTACCAGCAGCCACTGGACATGTACTGCCAGGAATGCACACCTAGTCTTTATGACAGATCTAGAAACCTAGGACCAATTTGTCATTGAACCAAAAAGCAACTCAACTTGACCAATAAATCTATCTTAGGCTGTGATTGAAGCAAAGTGGCTCACTCAATCTCAATACTGAGCCTCTCTGGATCAAGGGGCAGGTTCTCTTGTCTCCCGTGCTCCTCAGATGACACGGAGGATGATGACACTAACTAAGAAATACTATTGGGCTGTTATCTTTAAAAAATGTTAAAAAATGTGATCCAATCCACAGTCCCTCACCTAATATGGCCAAAACCCAGCTCTGGGAGGTAGGGCAACTTCTTGACCTGGATGATAGAGTCATAGAGTGAGGGCTGAAGTCCTTGGGCCACCATGTTAGCAAGAATAACTGCTACCATCATGGGTAAAATATGGGAGATTTGACCAGTCAGCTCAAAACAAATCACTGCAGTAGAAACGGTATGAGTGACTGCACCTGTCAATGCTGCCGCACCTGTAAAACAACCAAGTACAGGACAGAATGTGAAACAAAAAATAGAAACTTGGTAAATGCTATAAATAGTAGTTTTTATGCAATTGGAAAACTATTTTGTGGAGAGGTGAGAGCACCTCTTTTTAATGTTAATTAAAAGCATTATGCCTGGAGAGAAAAGGAAAATGCTGCATTGAACAAAAGCATTCAGACCCTTTGCTGTGACACTTGAAATTTAGCTATTCGCTTCTCTTGATCCTCTTTGAGATGTTACTGCACACAATCCTGGCTCTGACCTCTACAGGCAGTTCTTTCCTCCTCATGGATTGTTTTTTTCTTTAATATGCATTGTTAACATTGAGACCTTATATAGACAGGTGTGTGTCTTTCAAAATAATTTCCAACCAACTTAAAGTAATTTACCACAGATGGACTCCAATCCATTGTCCATTGTCGAAATTGTACTTTTTCTTTTGTAATTAATTAAAACGTTCTGTTAGGGAATGATGGGAAATAGTTTAATTTTGTTTTAATTGAACACATGTTAAAAATTAAAAAGTAAAGACTTTCCGAATGCATGTATGTTTATATTGGTTATAAAAGCTAATTGTTAGATTTTACAGTGATTTTTCTGATGTAGTGAATTCACTATGGAATGTTAGAAATGTTCTAGTTTCCCAAGCATAATCCCCATTTCTAAGATGTATTCTATGTTTATGGCCCTATTTTAGAGAAAAGAAAAGAGGAAAATTAAGAATGGGTAGAAGAAGAGATAAGAGATAAGAAATAAATTAGTGAAGTAGTTGGAAGGAAGACTAACCAATGACAGCATACCCTCCTGGCATGATCCGGTAGAGGATGCCATCAAACAGAATACCATGAGGAAATAAGGTGGCCATAATCTCCCCTACTAGGCGACCAAATGCTGCACCTATAGAAAAGCAAACATATAGAGTACATAACATAATTTAATTATAAAAAATAAAACATCAATTAATCAATTAGCAAACAAACTTTAAAATGCTTGTCGCTTTCTAATGGCAAACTAATATAAAAATGTTCGTTCCGAATTACAAAATCTAAACAAGCATATCTTTATTAACTTAAGTAGTGTTTTACACTATTACAATGACTACTACTAGTTTGAAGCAGTGGTTTTCCGATCTGCCACAAATCATTATCGGCCAAATCACAAACAAACAAACGTATTATGTATTTTTTCTCTTGGCTCAGTAAAAACATGTCATTGTCTAAGATAATTTTATTGTTCCTTTTTTCCAGATCACGTAGCCATTACGTAGCGCCAGTAGCCAGTAGCGCTCATCATAGCTAAATAAAAAAATTTATAGCCAATCAATGTGACCGGTATCAGTAATCTGCAGTGAACGGCACTCATGGGTGATCGGTAGTGGAATTGGCAGCATAAACTTGATCGGAGCATCCCTAGTTTGAAGCAATTATACAAGTGTACTGAAATGTTCAAGCTTAAGAGCTTACCAAGTACAAACACAGGCATGAATGCTCCAGAGGGAATTGGCATGGTTGTTGAAATGGCAGACATCCAGAACTGCAAGAGAATAAGTTGGAAAAATTGTTGTTTTGCAAGATATATGTCTACTGCAGCTGATTTAGTAGAAGTAGCTTTCACACATAGATGGCATCTAATGTAAGATTATCCAACCATCCCAAATTGAATATTCCACCACTTGTTCAGTTAAGAACAAACGGTTATGATTTACCTCCCATTACTACTGCATCACAACTGAGTAAAATGATCAGTGACAAACATGGCAATTAACATGTCTGCCAACAGGCAAAATAGTATCAATTAACATATCCGAAGCCACATTGTAGCTATCAATACAAACAGGTACCTTTAGTGGGGCTAAAGGTCACACTTAAAAGACCTTTAAGCACTAAAGACACCAATCAATGACATTTTTCAGGTGATATATTGTCCCATTCTTTAAGGTGTGTAACAGTACAAAGTTGTTGCCACACTTTTTGTGGCGCCAACATCAACACATTCTATTGGGTACAGGTCTGGACTGCAAGCCAGTCTAATAGTATCTTCTTCTGCCTTTGTAATGTGTGCAGCATATAGTTCTGCATTATCTTGTTGAAAAATTCATTGTCTTGCCCATTTAAGAAAATTGACATATTGTTTATTGTGTCTGCAAAGAGATCTCAGCCTTTTCTGGTTTTGGGTTGCACATTGGTGAAGGTCATAACAGCTCACTCCCTCACACCAACTTTTGGCACACTGACAAAGGGGAATGCAAATCACTGCTAACTTTCAGATAAAGAGCGCTCAAGGGGAACCTTATAATACATGCCTTTATTCATTCAATACACCAATAGTGATGTTAATTCTGAAAAAAAATATGTTTAACTAAAACATACAACTATTTCTAAATGTTAAGTCATGCTGAAAACATTTTGCACTCATTTATTATATAATTTGGTTAAAATAATAGACTTGGACCCATTTTTTAACAACTACTGCTATGCTGTGTTCTACACACAAGTATTTGTCAGAAAAGCTCCAGCTCACTGTGGTTCTGTCAATCACATACTCTGTGTTGCATGATCTGCTATGTGCATGTCTCAGCAAGTTTCCTGAAGCATGATATCTGCTGTGTGCTTAGGATATTATAACCATATACTTACGCTTTCTCCATATGATTAAGAGACCTCTCAGATACTGGCCCATCTAGCAACAACCATGTCATGTTCAAAGTCACTTAAATCACATTTCTTCCAGATTCTGACAAACAGTTTGAATGTATGACAAAAATAAAATGTATGTCTAAATCTGTAATCTTAAACGTGTCTACATGCCTAAATTCACTGAGTTGCTGAAAAGATATTTGCTGTAACAAGCAGTTAAACACAAGTATCTGTTGCCAGTTTATATTTTTAGGCAATATTTGAGATAAAAAAAAAAACATTTTACCTTCATGATGAAGAAGAGAATAAGTATGACAAAGACATTGACATCGGGATGGATCCAAGCAGAAGTTCGTCCCAGCCCAGGTGGAGCAGCATTTCCCCATATTTTGGTCCAGGTGAAGTTATCAAACAGTGAATTGATAGCCTCTCTGGGCATCAACTGTGTTACAAAGGAAAAAGTACACATACAGTAATACGTTTAAAAAGTCAGCTTGTTTTAACATAAATAATCATTAAAAAAAACTTAATAACTTAATATAACCTCTCCTGCCATAAACTGTCCGAATCCTGGTGGGAATGTCAACGTTGTGATCACAAATGTAACAAAAGCTGGAAAAATCAGTCGACTGCAAAAAAAAAAGTAACATTGTTAGTGAAAAACCTTACTTCACTAGCCTACTACAATATTTGGGCTCTGAAGGAAGTTGTGCCATGCACTTGTTGTTCATTTAAATTACAGCATTTCTAAAAGGTATGTGCAATAAATGTAGGTATTCCAGAGTCACACTTAATACGTTTTTTACTGTATGACTCAAGAAAACAGAAAATATTAATTTCCAGTTTTCAATATGTCTTTACCTCTGACACTTAATTGTTAACAGGCTTGCTTAATCGCCACTCTCTCTATTTATTTGCTCTCTCTTTAACTTTCTCTCACTTACTGCTTGGTAAGGAATCGTGTAAGTGCGTTGGGTCTTCTCATAAACAGCACAACCTGTCGGTTCAAGTAGACAAAAAAAGCTCCAAGAAACCCACAAGAAATGCTGTGCAACAAAACAAGAGAAACAAGAAAATTTGTCAGTTGAGCTATCCTCAAATTTAAATGTACTGCAAAAACTGTAATTGTAACTGAATACCCTATACTGTTACTGTTCTGCCATAATCACCATAGCTTACAAATAACACAAATAGCACAGACTCTAAAATTAGAAACATTGTAATGCTTTGACCAACAAATCAAAGTAGGTCTCCAACAAGTAACATTAAAGGTTAAGACATTAAACATTCAATCAGCTGTCACTAATTTCATTACACAATGGAAAAAAAAACTTATTAAAACCACTTAGTGACTTATAGTCACATAGTGACTCAGTATGGAAACTGCATTTTAAAAACTTGTTTACAGTATAATGGGGCCTTCAAGTAATTGAAAAGGTTATGGTGCTGTGTGCTATGGACATAGGTTTCTAACACTGTAAAAGAGGATTATGCTACAGCACACATAGCTCCATGATTGCGCCCTCACCACGAATGGCACGCTCTTGCCCCACGCTCTCACCCAATGATGGCGAATGCTGGCAGCTCCTGCAGGTCAAACGGGAAGTCCATGCGGAACTTGGTACGGAAGAGAGCAGTGATGGTGACTGGAAGTTAGGAAAAAAATATTTGAACATAAAAGGGAAGTCAGTATATGGAGGTTATGTGTTAGCATTTGTCACAAACAAAATCCCTGTGTAAATGAAAAACATGAAAAACAAAAATCCATATATATTATATATATTGGAGCTGCATAAAGGATGCGTATTCTGCATGCTGTTCATCCTCAGGAAAATACTCTATTCCACTGTAGGGCTGTTATTTTGACATGCACATGTTAATTTAACTTTCCATTGCACATTAAATCTATTAAATATTATTAGATTAACATAAATCACACACTACTTAAAACTTCTTGTCACTAATACATATATTGTCAACTTCCATCACATTTAATGATTTTATATTTTCCAGATTTAAAGTATTTGCTTGTTTTATTTAACATCACATCAGATTCAGTGGTTATTCATGACAGGACAGGTTATTTATAAACACAATGATTTAGACATTCATATTGGGCCAGTTTAGCATAGTCATTTAACATAAAACATGTCTTTTGGCGGTTTGTATGAAACCAGTGCACCTGTAAACCCAGATGGAGCATATGAGGATTTATGGAACACATGGAACTATGAGGCAACCACACAAGCCGCTGTGCCACCATGTCATAACTTGCAACATAACACACCCCCTGGATCAGAGTGGTCAAATTAAAATGGTAAAAATAAATGTAATGTATGTATGTAATGTCCAGAAAAAGGTAAACAAATGTATATTTGTCTTGGTACAGAACAAGAAAGAAAACAGACAACACAGAAGCTTCACATTTTTGTTAGGAATTAAGTTAGGACCCAAGGATGCGGAAAGGGAGTTCCCATGACGTATAATAAGAATAGGGAAATAACTAAAGAGGCAGAGCAAAAGGCTCTCCAAATTACAAAAACCAAAAAAGGGAAAAAGTCATGCAGCTGTGATGCGTCCCAAATGGCATTGGCACCCACAGCTGGCGTGAGCATGAACCGGCGGATGAGAGGGCAGACGTGCAGTAAACATGACAATGCGCCGATTTGGGACGCTTCTCAAATCGAGTGGCGTGGAGGAGCTCCGGAACACCAGAAGGTGAGCGTGCGGTGGTGCACTAGAAAGACGGGCTGGGGCGCGTCTCAAAGGAGGGGGCAGCCAGCCGGAGCTACGATACCTCCGTGGTTTCCCTCGTACACATCCGTCGGCTATATACACACCGAGATGTCACCATCTACTTTAAAGTAATCACTCGTGACGCGAGTGAAAGACCGTACATTCTTTGATGAGGTGGCACCGGACAAAGCTGGGGCTCATACTTATATAGTAGAGACCCAGGTGTTCGTTATCACGTCGTCAATTAAGTGCCGGACATAATCCACCTGAGGGATCAAAATTTAGCCCAAAGTTCATTTATCAATACTTAATGTCTGCAGCACAGGATGATTGGTGGCAGTATGACGATATGTTATAGGGCTTTTGAGACACATGGAAAACATATATATCTGAATACTGTTCATGCATTTATGACCCTATAGGCAGGTTTGGATGGTGTGTCACTGAATGGTGACAACACATGGTACATTCCTGAACATAGTAAAATATAAAATGCATGCTCAGGTAAATCAGTTTGTTCAGTCAAAGAGGAACAGTGCAATGCTATAACCATGAAAGCCTCAGCCTTGTTAATCTCACCTGCATCTTTATTGAATACCGAAAGGACCCTAAATATGAAGGCACTAAATGTTGCTGCAAAGTAACCCCTCCAATAGTTCCTCACAGCAAAGTATGTTGACGTAACCTCAATGCTGAACAGTACTCCTACAGAGGAGAAATTAACAATTAAAAATTGCTAATTATACACAAATTTAAAATAGGCACTGATACCTAATCAATCATTATACTCAAACGTGTTGCTAATGGAATTGTACAACCCCATTCATTTGAGATAGTATGGAAAATGCTGTTATATGAAAATATATAAAATGTTATAGGAAAATTAAAATACACTGTTTTTGCATTTGCTCTGACTTTCATTGCATTGCGGGCAGTATGAACCTGATATTTCATGTTTTGTCTGGTCAACTTAGTTTCATTTGTTAATAACCATCCATTTTTGCATTTCAGACCTGCAAAAAATGCAAGTTGAGACAGTAAAGCATTTAACACCATGTTGTCGTTCCTTTTCACCACACAAAGTTTTGACACAGAGGACACCAAACAATTTCAGGTCCTCATTATCCATACTATCCCAACATTTTCAGTTGTGGGGTTGTATTAACGATACAAACAATGAGAGTGTAATTAGATAGGTTTATGAAATACATTTACATTCTACCTCCAAGGGGAGTGCCAAAACAGCAGCCTACGCCCACAGCACAACCAACTGTAAGGATGTCCGTGTAGCAATATGGGCTCTACTAACACAAAAGGGCAAAAAGAAGTTGATGTGTGAATAAATAAAGGCTTGACCAAACTGCAGATTGGCAACAAGGTTCTTTCTGGAGCAGAGGCTTTGTGCTTTAAGCTATGGTTTCAAATTAATTGGGCTTTCTGGTTGGGTTTAATGGGTTACATGAATGAGCTACACAAATGGAAACAGACTTGTTTGTTGTATTTATATTTACCGCATTCGAAGTAACTAATTCATGATTTAGAGTTAAGCAGTTATCAGAGTTATCAGCCTTGCTGAGGTGCCATTTTCGGTTGTGGCTGCGTTGAGCTGGGATTTGTTTTCCACAACCTTCTAATTATGTCCAGATACCACTGTTACTCCCCTCTTAGCTGCTTGTGTCTTGTATACATGTCTGGTGTTTCAGTGTCTGTGTTGTTTTATTAGTGTGTTTAGTGTTACCTGTTTGTTAGCCCATAGCGTTTCCTTCTGATTGGCAGCATCATTTCCTGTATGTCCATTACTAACCCTATCACTTGCAACTAGTAATATATTTATTGCTATCTCTGAGTGTGAGAATGACAAGCCAATGCACGTGTTTATAATTTATAATATTAATCATGTTAACTGGTGATTGAAGCAATGCATCAAAACCCCTTCTTCAGAAGAATAACATATCTTAAATTCTCAATTAAAGCTTAAGCTAAACCATACTGATTAAGTAAGCAAATAGATCATATTTATAACAAACAAGTAACAAGTAATATCTACTGTATTAACTTTTGCTTACCTGATAAACTCCAGAAAAAAAAGACATAAGCTTGCTGAGCACAGCAGCACAAATACTGGCAATGTGCACAAAAGGACCCTGAGTAACAAATAAAAAAGTGCACCTCATAAGTTACAGTCCATTAATACTCCATACATCAATATCATTTTATAGGTTTTAACAGCCTTACCTCTTTCCCCACTGGCAATCCGCTTCCAAGCCCAGCAGTGAGACCAATCACTTTTGCTGCAAAAGCTTTAAAGGTTAGGTACTCTTTCAACATTACCCCTCTTAAGATGGTCTTCATTTCAGGAATGCCAGAACCTAATGAACAAAGTGGAAGTTGAAATGGAAAGCACGTGTGAGGTAATACATGGTAACACATTCAGAATATCAGGAGATGAACATATATATAATATACTTCAAGTAAGGTTAAGGATTAAATCATAGAAACCTCAATGAACTGTCCTTTGCATCTGTATAAAAGATGCAAAGAATCTTACTGCGACAAGGAATCCTGTATGCATGGCAAAAACTACTTCTCATAACCCAGCAATCATCAGCAAAAATACAACACTTGGTTATGATTTGATAACAACTTGCACAACTTGAATGTAAAATTAATTTGTGGAAAGACTTGATGCATGAGGAGTAGCTACTGTGGCTGCAGCTCTAGGTAACAAATACTGTATAAGGAAAGTGGACCAACAGAGTTCATATTACAAACAGCACAGCATTCGAATAACAGCAAAACATTCCTGTTAGAAATTATATTTAAAGATGCATTAAAGAAAATTTTCATGAAGTGCTTCAAAAAGCAGAAGGCATGCATAGGGTAGTGGCTTAGGGAACAGCAAAAGGTACACACCGATGGCTTGAGGAGCGACCAGGTGGCAGAAGAAAGAGGCGAACAAAATGAGCACCATGGGATAGAAGACCCAGACCAAGAATTGCAATGGCACATTTCCCCTCAGCTTTCCATACATCCACTTATAAGCTGAGGGAGTTGGGTGTTGGTGGTTATGTAGGAGAGAAGTGATAGCAGAAACGAGAATGTGGTGATGGTATATGAGTAAGTATTAGAAAATGGACATAGTGGCATGGTGTGGAAATTTTTAAAGGTAAAAAGTAACAGAAGATAACAACATAGACAGATAAACAAAGAAAGATAACAGAACAGTATGAGATCCTTAAGCACATGAAATGAAGTAGCTACAGACTGATTACTCGGTAATAATAATCGGTCCACACTAAAGAACAGTGACAGTAGAACTCAAACAACATCATGGTTATATAACATAGGAGTTTATGATATATCAGTTTCAAAAAAGCTAACTATGTGCAGAGTTTCCCAGTGGTGAGAAGGTGGAATAGATACTTGAACTCTGCATATTGTGGTACCTTGGAGGCTCTTGGCACTGGCATAGTCCATTGTCCAGCTGACTAATGCCATGGAAATCCCCAGGAGCACTAGGAAAATCCAGTCTTCTCCTAACTTAGTTACTAGGAACTTCTGTACACGGGCCACACAGTCTGCATGAACAAGAGCGTGGATCAAAAGATAAGCACTACCCAACCAGAGGTATTTTACTAAATATTTAGTTTCATACCTGCATTTTAAAATGAGCAGAAATGTCATGCCCTTAAATGTATATTTATTTGGGCGTCTAATGAATCTTGGTCAACAGGGGGCCTACGGTGCCTACTGCAACAAAATATAGGGGGCAAGCGTGAGTGTTCCCTGGATGGGATGCCAGAATAATTTCCCCCAATCGGCCTCCTCTCCCTCAGAAACAAGTCTGGCTGCTGAAACAGTCAGAAGGCACAGCTGTGCCTTTAGGTTTAAAACCTACCTAAAATCCATTTCTTAATCACAAACTGCTCATGTGAGTTTTTAAAATGAACTATTAAGCATACATCTGCTATAAATTAGATCAGGTTGTGATTGTGATCTGTCAACCTCTGGTATGCTTGGCAAATTTATCATTGAGCTTTGTAATTTTGACTAAGATAGATTAATAGATTAACCATCTCGACTCTTTTGACCTGACTCATACACTATCAGCACAAACTTACAGAGCAGGAAACACTCTTGATGGTGTCTTCATACACATCCAACCTAACAGTAATTCATCATCACATTTTATTTAAATACTGCTAACAAAATTATGGGATATTTCAAAATGAAACATCCCTAATGAAATATCACATGCATTTAACTCTACATATATACACATATACAGAAAAATGGCAGAAAATACTAATATGGTTGTCCTAACAATCATATCTGTACCGTATAATAGCAATAACAACAATAGCATTACTAATGAGTAAATAAAATGAAATCAATACCAATAATGAATCAATAAATAAATAAGATATTAAACATAAAATACTGAATATTAAATGATGGGTCAACTAAAACTAAACTAACCTACCAGACATTAATATCTGAACCTATGAGCTCATAAGCTGCTAGTAGGATTTATGAATAAGTTTAAGATTAAGAGAAAGAGCATGGCATGAACAAATGGAATATGTGTGTACCATCTTAAGCATCTTTTCCCATAATCCCCATACTTCTTCTGTAATTTCCTCCCTCAGCTCCTCCTCCCATAAAGTTTTGTATAATGAGGAATTTTGCACAGAGAATTTTATTGTAAATTATTGCAAAGGATCCCTTCAAAGTAGGAAGTGGAACCAAAAAGTGGGCAAACTGTTTTATCAGCGAGAGAAGGGAACTGGAAATTTAAACTGCAGACATAACTTCAGACTGCAGACTTTTTCTCAGCTCTTCCTGTTGACAATGTTGGTTATAAACTTGCAAAACCTCTCTTTTCAATGGAAACAAAACCAATGTCATCCAGTCCATGACTAAATGACATTCTGAAGTCTCACAGATCGGCCCCTCACAGAGCTGAGAGAAAATGAAGCAAACCCCTAGAGTCAAGTTCTGCTCTGCAAACCACACACTGTTGATGCAACCAAACAACTTTATTTCATTTCAGTATCAACTTGAGCATATGTTCTAAAAATAGTTCTCTGCACAAAAGGTGACCAATAATCATATTTCTGTAATTCGGTCACAGTTGAGCAAACTTATACTTAACCTTCTTTACATTCAAACTACTGAGAATGAAGTGGTTACACTAAAGACAAAAATCATCTGATGGCCTGCCCATCTAGACTTCTCCAGGCAATTGGCAGCATCCTTTTACCACAACAGTACATCTTTCCTTGAATCATCACATTCCAATCTCAAGCGTTGTTAATTTGGGCATTAGTATCATACTTTTGCCTGGTCCTTCTCATACGTACAAGATGGATCCTAAAATAATGATCCTAGTATGGCACTGTGCACTTTCATCATCTAATTGGATTACTACTGGAGTTCTTCAAAGATCAGTTCTTGATGATATCCTGTTCTGCCTGTACGCTAAATCACTGGGCTTAGATATTTCATCCCATGGCTTTTCTGATCCTTGCTATGCAGATGATATTCACCTTTACTTTTCATACTCGTTTCAAACAGGCATTTGATGGCCCTTCTGATTTATATTGTGGCAAAATACCCGCTGAAGTTCATATAAAAAACGGAGTTGATTTACTTATCAGAAAAAGCCACATCAATGCAGTATCTTACAATCAACATACTGATTCAAACCTACAAATACTTTCAGGTTTCTTCTGATGGCTTTACTGAGATCACTTCACTGGCTCCTCGTTATTTACATTGCTTGATTCAGAACTAAATGCTGCATGTAACTCAGGTATTCAACCATACCCACAAGGACAGATATTGACATTTCAGTATCCTGACCCCATATGGGTGGAAAGAGCTTCCCACACCTGAAATGGAATGGCATTTCTTTTATGCAGAAGTCTAAAGACTCACCTCTTAAAACAATACATAGGATATTGACACCTCTATCTTCTGGACTTTTGTTAGTATATATGTTCTCAAGTCTGTCCTCAAGAGCATAGTGCTTGTTATTTGAGCCCTTAGTTTAAAATAGAGAATGTGCTTATTAGTTTTGTTTCTTATTAGTATTATATCTTTTATCATCTGCACTTTAATTTTACCCAATATTTGTATGTACAGTCGAATCCGGTTAATGGGACCAGCCACTTATTCTGACCAAATGCTAAAGTACCGAAACAAATCCTATTATATACGTGTAATGTTATTCGCTTATTTGGACAAAAATTCTGCTTAATCGGACCAAAGAACGTGAGAAGCGAATAAGAAAAAGAAGCCACAAGTCGCCACTTAGCCACTACAAAGCGGGTCAGCAAGATATGGGAGGATTTTGGGATCCCGGGAGAATTTATTATTTTATCAAAGGTCAGGAAATCCGAAAAGTTGTGTTGACAAGAGCAAAATCACTTTCTTGATTTTGCACAAGTGCAGTCTGTCAAGAGAATGCTGGATAAGTTCTTCAAACGTTGACTGGAATTTAGTAAGAACTTGTTTTTTACAGTATTATGCTTTGCATGCTGAGTATTTATACATTGTGTTTTAGATAGTTTCGAAAAACTTGGTTGCAACTTTATTTTTCAAGGAACAAAGTTCGTAAGCAACAATAGTTCTTGTCTGTACGTTCGCTATACATATATATCGAACAACGTTATATAGCACGTTCCATCTTGTAACATAGGGAATGTTCATTTAATCGGACTGGTTATTAGGAATAAAACGATCACGTCCCGATGTGGTCCGATTAACCGGATTTGACTGTATATATATGTGTGTGTGTGTGTGTGCTTATATATAGGTATGCCTTAATCAAATTCTGATTTGCATGGGGATCAGGGCCTATCCGGCAGGACAGGGCACAGGCCCCACTAGATATGGGTAAATCCATTGCAGGATAACATGTATGATACTTATTAATTCAAACAGGGGCATTTCAGAGACACATAACACATAGCAGTGACACTAATTAGAATTTTTGAGTATAATTTAGATTTTTAGATTTCTCTAGATTTTTCTTATTTTCAATGTTTAAGATTATACTAATTAAACACAGATCATTTTTATAACCTTTAAATCAATTTCTAACGTATGTTCTAGAAAACCTTGCTATAAGTTACTATTGATAGTGTAACGGACAATGGATGCAACAGAGTGATTATTATTGTATTATTATTATATTTAGATTCAGGAAAGAAGGAGAGTAGCTGTTATATTTAATCTGTCATGAATCGCTAAGAAAAAAATTGGCACACTAAGTTGGGGCTAATTGTCCTTGGCCAAAACACTAAATGCGTCATCTATAATTGATATATGAGCCACCTCCACTTGTTATTATTGAAATCATAATGAAGCTAAAAAGCTTTGCTCTCTCCCCATATTTATTGAGTTTTGATTAAAAATAATTGCAGCAGCAACAGTAATGAATATAGGCAATTTCAGCATTATGGATATGACATCTAAACTGTTGTTGACATTATAAGAGTTTCCACTTTTATGTCTTTCAATAGAGGGCACGGATATTAAAGAGAAATTATTGACTATATTGCAGATATTTAGTTTTATTAGCATTATGGCAGCAACCTAACACACAAAGGAACCACTATTTTGCTTGGCTACCTCAGACCCTGCTTATTCCACATCCCGAAGAACCCTGAAATTCAGAAGGTGAAAGGCCCTGGTGAAGTGGGCACACAGACATAGGCAAGCAGATGGTACTGTACCTCAAAGCCACACTGGGGTGCTACCAATGGAATATCAGCCATCAGATACGCTGACAGAACCTGATTTAACCCTATATTGATATTGACAGATGAAAAATCTGTACCTATTAAACAGAGAGAACTGGGAACTCCTGTCCACTGAAACAGGATGTAATTGCATGTCAGGTTGCATGTCTGCGTGTCTGATGGATGACTTTCCAGTCTGATCTATGTCTGAGTGTCAGCTCACCTGGGAAGAAAATTCCACCTTTTGAGTTTCAGAGTTCTTCTAGATGTAAGGGGCTGGATGTGTGACACACAGCCAATGGTCCTCTGACATGAGAAATACATGATATAATTTTATGAGAAGAAAGTTCATCAGATGGTCTGCATGTTTAATGCCTTTAACTGGGTTGTTTACCAGTTGAATGACATATGTCTTAACAATTTGAACATGAAAAAATATTTTGATGTGATACAAAGGTTAATCAAACAAAAATCATTGCATTGCATCTATCCATTGCTTATGTGTTCAGCATCTTACCCGGCTGATCAATACACAGAAGCATCACCTTTAGCTGCAGTTACAGCTGACAGCTTTAAGGATCTTAATTGACCGGCTTTGCTCTTTGAATCCTGAAGTGTTGACCCATTGTTTCTGGCAAAAGCACTCAAGCTCTGCCTGATTGAATACAGGATCCTGGTTAATTGCAACGTTTAACTCTTGCCACAGATTTTTAATCAAATATTGACTTGGCTTTGACTTGGCCACTCATACATTGAGATTTTTGCTCTTGAATAACTCCTGTGTTGCTTTAGCAATACATAGGGTTGTCGTCTTGTTGGGCGGTCAACGGCTCTGTTGCAGAGTATGAGAGTTAGTGCCCCCCCCCTTGTTTTTCTTTGTTTATCTTGCATTCACTGTCAATTCAATGCTGAGGATTTTTCTATTAACCACACTCTGATCAACACTCTACTTTTATATCAGAGTGGTTTAGTTAGCTCATTGGTCTTCATTATGTTTGAGCAGGTAATTATTATTATTATGACTGCATGCTCATTTGTGAAATATTTCAAAGTAAATACACATGTGTACACGTGTTGTCTTTTCTGAGTGCTTATGGTCATTATCTTGCTGTTAAGTGAACCTTCTGCATAGTATGAGGTGCTGGGTGCACTGGATCAGGTCTTCATATATATATATATACTGTGCCCTCTATTCACCAACATGACACCATCATGTTTCACTGTAGGGAGGATACTGGGCTTGGATACCTTTAGATATAACACTTAGAATTGATGCCAAAAAGTTTGAGCTTAGTTTTATCAGACAGGAGAATCTTGTTTCTTCCAGTCATTTTGATTGCTCTTTTACAAACTCCAGACAGACTTTCATATATATTTTACTGAGGAGAGGCTTCTGTCTGGTCAATCTGCCACAAAGTCTAGTCTGGTTGAGTGCTGCAGTTATGGTTGACTTTAAGTAAGTTTAAGTAACTTTTAAGTTTTTCCCATTTGCACAAAGGATCTTCGTAGCTCATCCAGGTTGTTGGGCACTTGGTCACCTCTCTTACTGAGGCTCTTATGAAGCACACTGGACTCTGGACACTGGATTCACACTGGAATTTTCAGTAGAGCTGAATATTTTGGTAGCATTTTACTACTTTTGGTACATTTACTACACATGTAGTCAATTAGGATGTAGAAACATATCAAAGAAGGCCAAGAGAATTGAAGGCCCCCAGAGCTAAAATGTAAAGTGTCATCGCATAGGGTTTGGTTACCTGGCAAACACATGACGTCAAAATGATGTTCAAATCATGTCCGTATAACATCGGTCAGTCCAGACCCACTGTTGTACGTGTAGTGGGCATACAAAACAGGTTCACTGTCTGAACATTGGATGTCTTTAGAAATGTTTTATTTACCCTTATTAATATTTTATTGTTTATTGTATTGGGGCTTTGCATATGTTTTAAAAAGATGTTGAAAACATTTTTATTCTGGACTCCCTCAACTTTACATTATTTTAAATGTATATTGTTGACATAATTTGAACGTCTAAATGATGTGTAGAAAGACGTCGCAAATACTTTCATTCAGGACGTCTTAAACGTTCAACACAGAAAATTACGTTCTTGTAACCTATTCTTTGACATATTTTGTAGAAATCAGTATAAGATGTTTAAAAGACGTTTTAAAAAAACTTTAATTCTGGCAAAGATTATATTACCCTTCACGTTTTTCTAACTATTTTATTATGTCTTTTCAGTATATATATATATATATATATATATATATATATATATTGTATAACAGTGTATATTCGCTGTGCATTATATAAAATAACTCAACACACAGCTAATAATGTCTAAACCACTAGCAAAAAAAATGAGTACACCCCTAAATTAAACTGGCCAAATAGTGGCCAAAATGTCAGTATTTTTGTGGCTACCATTATTTTCTGCCTTAACTCTCTTGGGCATAGAGTTCACTAGAGCTTCACAGGTTGCTTACACTCCTGCATGTCAACATGGAGCTGGTCTACATTATGTACTTTTAGAGACCTCCCATTTGAGAATGCCCCACAGATGCTCAATAGGGTTTGGGTCAGGAGACCCTCAGTTTCTTTAACAAGGCAATGATGGAGATGTGATTTGTATTCCTCACCTGGTTTACGCCACACGTTTGACATTATCTAAACCAACTAAGTTTATGTTGCTCTCATCAGACCACAGGACATGCTGCTGACAAAAAATTACATATTTCATTAAGGGATATTTTAAGGCTGGGATGACAGCCATGCAGACCAGTTTGATACAATGTGCAGTGCATAGTCTGAGCACTGAGAGGCTGACCCCCAACCCCTTTAAACTCTGCAGCAATGCTGGCAGCACTCCTACATCTATTAAAAAAACAGTCTGTGGATATAATGCCAAGCATGTGCACTCAACTTTTTTTTTTTGGTTGACCATGGCAAGGCCTGTTCTGAGTGGAACCTGTCCTGTTAAACCACTGTATGACCTTGTCCACAATGCTGCAGCTCACATTCAGGGCTTTGACAATCTTCAAGAATAGACCATCTTTATGTATAGCAATAATAATTAGAGCAATAAGAAGATACTGACGAGGGAAAATGGCTACTTGGGCACAAATATTCACTTAGGGTTGTACTCACATTGTTGTCCCATGAAAATATATAATAGTTACAAAAAAAGGGGTGTAGTGACTATTATGCATTTTTTTCCATTTTAATAAATTAGCAAAATCATTCTAATGGTCTGTTTTCACTTTGTTATTATGGGGTATTTAGTGCAGATTAATAGGAAAAAAACATTTTATTGTTGTTGTTATTTTCATTATTATTTTTATTATTATATAAGGCTTTTGTAAATAACCAAATTTTATAAAAGTGAAAGAGCTTGCAGAGTTACCGAGAGCACTTTACAGTGGCTCTTGAAAGTGGTGCTAGAATTTTCTATATTTCTGCATGAATATGACCTAAAACATTATTAGATTTTCACCAAATTTTCAGAAGTCTTAAAAGTAGAAAAGGAGAAACCAGTTAATCAAATGAAACAAAACAATTATACTTAGCAATTTAGTTATTGAGGGAAATGATTCAGTATTGCATATTTGTGTACTTTTGATTTTAGCATCTGGAAACATTTCAGGTAACTGTTGATCAGTCCTGCACACCGGTTTGCAGGAATTTTAGCCCATTGCTCTGTATAGAGCAGCTTTAACTCAGGGATGTTGGTGGATTTCCTCATTTCCAGCATTAACTGCTTGCTTCAGGTCGTTCCACAACATTTCGATGGGATTAAGGTCAGGACTTGGCCATTCCAAAACATTACCTTTATTCTTTATCCATTTCTTTATCCTGATATTTTCCTTTAGAATTCTCTGATATAAGTCAGAATGTATTGCTCCATCAATGATGGCAAACCGTTCTGGCCCATGTGCAGCAAAACAGGCCCAAATCATGATACCACCACCACCATGTTTCACAGATGGGATAAGGTTCTTCTGCAGGAATGCAGTGTTTTTCTTTCTCCAAGCATAACGCTTTTTATTTAAACCAGAAAGTTCTATTTTTGACTCATCCATCCACAAAACATTATTACAATAGCCTTCTGGCTATTGGCCCCGTGTGATCTTTAGCAAACTGCAGACAAGCAGCAACATTCTTTTTGGAGAGTGGTGGCTTTTTCCTTCCAGCCCTGCCATGCACACCATTGTTGTTCAGTCTTCTCCTGATGGTGGACTCATGAACATTGGGCATTCAGTTGTTTATAAGTTACCTTGGGGTCCTTTGTGACCTTGTCAACTATTACACGCCTTGCTCTTGCAGTGACCTTTGTTGGTCAATCTCTGTCTAACTGTGGATTGGTTCAAACTCTTTAGAGATGGTTTTGTAACCTTTTTCAGCCCGATGAGCATCAACAACTCTTTTTCTAAAATCCTCAGAAATCTCCTTTGTTCATGCCATTATACACTTCCACAAACATGTGCTGTGAAGAGCAGACTTTGATAGATCCCTGATTTTAAATTTAAAAGGCTTCCCACTTGGTGAAAACACTCTCACGCTCAAATTTGACCTTCAAAGTAACTGCTAATCCTAGAGGTTCACATATTTGTGCCACTCATACTTTTGCCACTTTCAGGACTTATGCTGAAGTATAGGAACTTCTAAAGGGTTCACAAACTTTCAAACATCGCTGTTTATCTGTGATAATGTAATTATTGTTATAAGTGCAGTATATTTGGTAGCTTTAGTGTTGTTTTAAGTTTATCTCATCAAGCAGTAACAGTGTGTTTTCAGTTGTATTTCTAGGTCACACAGCAAAACAGAAAAAAATATTTATGTTGCAGTAAAGCAGATACGTATTTTTATAGCAGTTTTATTACTATTACCAGACAGTGACAGAGCAAGGTACGTGTGTGACAATAATTTGAGTGATATTATGCCATCACCCAAAGTAAAACTGCAAAGTCCAATCAATTCAGATAAACAGAAAGTGCTAGAAGACAGTACATACAGTAATACCAGAAGCGGCCTCAACCGCTAGACCAGGGAATCTCAACCTTTTGCAAATGCCAACACCCCCCCAAAAAAACAAAAAAGCAATTTTAAAATTAAATATCCCATAATGTATTATCTCATACTTTTTGAGCGCAGTGTATTATTATTATTGTAGTTGTTGTTGTTATTGTTGTGTGTGTGTGTGTGTGTGTGTAGCATGAATTTCCACCAAAAACTCAGCAGAGCCGCATGTAAGCGTCAGTACGAACACGGTTTTACTAAGAGTGGACAGTTAATGAAACAGTACACATGAAACCGCCCCCAGTTAAGAACAACTGGTCTTGACATACACCTTGAGCAGACAAACTATAGTGGGTTTCCCATCCACCATAAAAATTTTGACATTCTAAAATGCTGAATCCAAAGAATCCAAAGCTCTTCTGAATAATGACTATGCACTATGTTTTCCCAGAACTGTCTACAGCATTTAGCTTTCCCAGACATATGGTGGCTGTAATTGGGTTGCAAGCAGGTTTCTTTCCTGATTCAGTGAGCCACTGCTCATTCTGCCCAGCATCTCCAAACTGCAAATAGCATAGCAATTAAAAAATTGTAAATAGATGTAAAGATTATTCTGCTAAAAGCAAAGAAAGAATTTCACCAATTTTGCTTGTTTATATGCTACCCCCAATTGTGAAAGCATACACCATCTAAAGTTCATTTGCATAGCTGCAGTAGAATTAAGCACAACTTAATTTACATTCATTTCTACTGAAAGTTCCTGACCATAACATATGCTAGAAAATTTGATGTAGTTGTTATGACAACTCACAACCCAGCATATCATATATCTTCACCACTATACAACACTGTTACTTTAACAAATCTGTCATATTTACAACCAACCACAAACAAATACATTTTACATTACCTATAACAATATAGACTATTTTCTTGATTGAATCGAACCTTCTCCATATTTTTCCCACTATCCACAATTTGTTTTGGTAATTCCCCATCAAAGGGGACCTGAATAAGCTGGACTTGTTTTTGAAACTGTCCAAGCTCTGGTGAGCGAAGACTCTATGAGCTGGGTAGCAATCAGCGGACTCTGCTGCACTCAGATAAAAGGGAACTAAAACTTTGATTTCCTTTTTTATCCTATGAACCATTTTCCATTTTCCACCAAGAGTCAACACAATGTCTAATTGGGTTAATAATCAATTAAAACCTATTATTACAGCCAGAGAAAATTCCACAGACAGACACGACCATACGTGGTCATAAAGCCAATTGCTACAAGCATATGTTCAGTCATGAATTTGCATAGAATAAATTGATTTTTAAAACTTAAGAACAAAATTGAGGTGGCTACTAAGATAAGCTATCCTGGACGTAATGTGGCAGTTTTAAGCTGCACTGGTCGTACAGTAAAGCAAAACGAAATGCAAGATCACAGCGCTACATTCTTCATTTCTCCATTCTTGCTCTCTCTCACTTTCTCTCTCTTGTGTTTACGTTCTCGGGACTGGTGTTCGCTGCAGAGCGCGGATGAAATGGGAGCTGGAGAAGCTTTTGATTCTGATCTTTTTGTGTAATTGAGCTGATTGCGCTGCTCTTTTCTCTGTCTCTTGTTTGTTGTGTGTCTGCGCCTCAGCTGGTCTCCACTGGGCTGGTGGTCTGCGCGCTCGTGCAGAGCTGTGCCCGTGCACGCCTTCAGGACCAAGTGCGTGTGTGAGCGTCTCTCGGCTTTCGCCATTTTGGCCCGCCTGAGTCCCGACGCGGTAAGTTCTGCTCGTCTTCTTGTCTCTTCCAAGCCGCAGGACGCGTTCGTGTAAATGTATCGGTCGTTTTTGGTCATTTTAGGTGCCCTCGTTACGTATCAACAGATCCCTCTCATGGCTCCCCCGCCTCCTCTATTAAGAGCGCTCTGCGACTCTATAAGTATTTCTACAGCATCAAGACGCATACTATGCTGCTACATCATGCACCAGTAGTACGCTACATATATGCCTGGCATACTGCTTAGTACGGTAAAATGCGGATATGCATGTTATAGTCTAAAGACATTTCTTTTTACTCAAATGGATCGTTACCATACATAAAGAAGGTGTGTAACATATACTAAACAACAAATACATATTAAATGTTATCTTTAATTAATTTAATTGTGGAGTGAACCTGTTTCCACTTGAAGATAGCATACATACGCTGCCTGGATTATGCAGTATAGCTGATAGCTGCAACGTTGCTACTGGCTAAGTGCATTTTACTGCACGATTGTCTTGTATGTACGTATTAATAAAACAAAAATATATAAAATGTATTGAATATGCAAAAATTTTATTGCAGTACAGGTAGCCAATTGTATTATATTATTATATTTCTTCATAGAAATGCAATGTGCATAACTAATTATTGAGTGAAGTCTCTTATTGAAAACAATAGTACATGGTTTAGTTTGATGAGGAAAAGGGCAGTGGCTGTGGTGATTTTTTTAATTCCATGTGATTAGTTATTATTAGACTGGAAATTGCATCTGTAGCAGTTTGTTCACCAGTTGCCCTGGCAACAGGATAGGCTGCCAAGGCTCTTAAAGCTATAGAAGGCACTGTACTGTTCATTCTGCACTGCTTGGCCCACATTTCGTGTAGGCCACAAGCCCCAGTGAAGGATGGAGACCAACGTCATTTTAACAGAATTATTTCTCCACTTGATGTTGTGGAAGCAGTAAAGCTATTCACTCATTTCATCCAGTACACTAGAAATGAGACCTCTTCCTTATTGGAATTTGAGGAGTACTCTAATATATACAATACCCACACCTACATTATGTCATTTAAACATTTCCCAGAATTAAAAATGTATGTTATTATCAGATTATTAGAAATAATTGTTGATTAAGTATTTGCCAATTCAACACAGAGTACCTGTATTGGGATCTGAATTTCTGCACATTTACATTTATGTTATTTAGCAGACGCCCTTATATAAAGGGATTTACAATTAATACAGTCTTACAATCCAAGCAAGTGTGGGTTAAGGGCCTTGCTCAGAGACCCATGGCAGAGGTGGTACTTAAACCCTGGATCTTCTGGTCCATAGTCCAGTACCTTAAACACTAGGCCACCACAGTCTGATTAGATCATGTGACACATTTTGCAACCACTGCAGTATTTCAAAGATGCAAATATCTGTGATGTTAACCGACACAACAAGAAATAGTCTTACGGTTAACAAGTTGACTAGTTTACACTACTGGGTTGTAAGTACTGCAAATCTGCTTATGCTCAGAGCTGTGATATTGCTGTTATTTCAAAATATGAAATTGACTTCACTACATCCCTGTTTATTAATAATTATCACATTATTATCTTTGACTGCTATGACAGTGTCACACTGTAGCAAATGAGAGAATATACCATGTATTAAAATACCAGTGCCGTTTCTGGGCATATTGTGGGTATTGATACTGAAGAACCCCATTACTTAGATATAGAACATATAAATAGAGTAATTGAACAATAAAGCCATTTTTTTGCTTTGATGCAATTAAACATTTTTTTTTCTATTTCTATTTGTGCTCTGTGTATTATAAGGTGCCTTCAGCCATCATTTTATATTTTTGTATTTCAAATAAATAAATATAATAATATAACAAACGTCTGTACTATATCATGTTTAGGGCAAATCCTATGGAAGAAATTAGAAGAAATTGAAAACTCATTAAATATAAATAAGACGTAACTATATGTCACTATAATGTAATGTAATGTAACTATAATGTCACAGCAGCCATACTTTGAATATTTGAAAATCTATATGACAGTTTTGAGAGTTTAGTATAATGGGACTGAATAACCACATGCAGATTGTTATTTGAGAAGAGAATGTTGGTCTTGCCCTATTTGTGATGTCTGTCTGAGCCTGGATCATGCTCAATGCCTCCTGCATGTTTTAAGCTTCACCTGAGGAGGTCTCAGGAAGGGTGGCT
Source organism: Parotocinclus haroldoi (assembly GCA_034779995.1). Lineage (NCBI taxonomy): Eukaryota > Metazoa > Chordata > Actinopteri > Siluriformes > Loricariidae > Parotocinclus > Parotocinclus haroldoi. Next base: position 17,117 of record JAUZST010029929.1, on the reverse strand, counting down.
TTTAGCTTTTTACATTCCATGTGGTGAACCATATTGGACCTATTTGATTCATGCCAGCAAGAAGCTCATCTTCCTTTTCTGCCCTCTTGGCTTTTTGGCTCTCTATGCAACCTCCTACCAGTATACTGCTAATTATTCCTGACACTGCACTAACCATGTCCTGAATGGCCTAAACGATGGTCCCTATGGTGGCAGCTTGCTGCCTACAGCTCCACGAGCATGTCTGTCTCCATATAATTTATTTCCTAGCTTGTATGTTTTATGTGTAATAATCCCTGCCTGACCAAAAAAAGTATTACTTGGAATACAATTAGCCTTTATTATGGTGCACGTTTGCTGTGCCTTTTTTTCAATCACCTTATGCACCATTACAGCATATGTTTCCATGGAGAGTTTAATTCAATTTTGGCTGAATTCTAGTACTAATGATGGGACAGTAGAACCATTCAAATTCTTATCCAGCTCATCCCAGTGACGTTGATGGAGTTGAAGTCTTCCCTGTGTTGGTCTTCTTTCTTGTGTGAAAATGAGTACTCATGCTCTCAGTACCACTTTTTAACAATTTGAGCCCAATCTTTCTTGGTATTGTTATCCTGGAATAAGCTTGTGCTATCAGAAAATCAGGAAAAATCCACCGACCGGATTGGAGTTTTTACTTCACACCATATGAACAAATCACAGCTCTGAATCAATCGACACTTTTAGTTAAATAGCTAGAAATGTATTTATAGAAATAATTTTACTTAATGACATATTTTCTATAACTGATGCACTTTTTATCCAAAATAATATATCACAATTAGTGATTTGTTGCTCCTTCTGAGACCCAAATTATGTGAGGCATGGATGACACTAATGGAAAACAACATTGTACATCAAACTGGTTCTGGCTTTCTCTGGTAGTGGTTGACAAATCAGTTTTGGTGGATGGAGCCATTTTGTGGACCAAAAACAACACAAAACAAACAAACAGAAACACCCCAATGTACTTGTATGTGCAGCATTTTTTTCTCGAAGGTGTTTTATAATCCTTTGTTGTTGTATGGCATTGTATCTTTTGGTCCAAGAGCTTGTTAAGGTCTGTAAGTATTACATTTCAATAGCAGACTAACTTTCATTTTTAGACTTTCACTGACAGGGCAAGTTACAGGTGATTCAATAACTGTTTTTTCAACATTGAGTGAGTCTGTAGTTTTTCCTGTACTAGAGCTGGAAAATATATGCCATTAATTGAATGTATTAATTGAATTTATTTGAGGGTATGTTTTACAAATACATATTTCTCAGTTAATAAAGAAAATTGTTTGGTTTCATAACTGATTGGCTTATTGCTATAAAGTAATAAAGCTGGATGAACATGTTCTGATTCTGTATTTGTAGTCGTTGCCAGGGATAGGGTTCAACTACGTTGGTGTAAGGTGTTGATTTGTAGACTTGGTTTGGTTCTCTACATAGAGACTGGATGAGTGAGACGTTTCTAACAATATTGATCATTATGATGACACATAGAGCATTTGTGACCATGTTGGCTTTGTATTTCAGATGATGTATTTCATGATTCGAAGGTGATATAAGGGGATAATATACACCAAGTTAAAAGCAATTTACTGCACCCATAATTCAAATAGAGTCGGTCTGTTCTGCTGCTCCTCTTTTCTCATTCAGTTCATTGGCGCTCTGCATTCGCTTCATCATTGTGCTACAAAAGGATCCAAGCCATCAAATATTCTTGGTCACTGTCACTGCTTTTCTTTTCTGCCGGTTAGGACATTCACATTCATAGGTTAATAAATAGTCATTCTTAATTTCAACTGCAAAAGTCCTCCAAAACACTATAATTACATTGAGATTTTCAGAACACATTATATACTTTCTAGTGTAGGTTGTGTCTTTGTAATTGACCAGTCTGCTTGAGGTCAACACGATGGCGCAGTCAGCTCTGCAGGGACCAGGCCATTCCAGAAGTGAGCACTGCCTGTGTGAGTCTCTGTGAGTCGGTGGTAGTGCATTTTGTACCAAAATTCCAAAGACGTGTTAGGTCATTTGGCATCTCTAAAGTGTCACTGTGTAAGCATGAATATATGTGTATATACATTATATTGCCAAAAGTATTTGCTCACCTGTCTTGACTTGCATACGAGCTTAAGTGACATCCCATTCCTAACCCATAGCGCAAATTATGACGTTGGGCCACCTTTTTCAGCTAAAACAGCTTCAACTATCCTGGTAAGGCTGTCCACAAGGTTTAGGAGTGTGTTTATGGGAGTGTGTTTTTCCTCCAGAAGCGTATTTATGAGGTCCCATACTGATGTTGGACGAGAAGGCCTGGCTCTCAGTCTCCACTCTAATTTGTCCCAAAGGTGTTCTATCAAGTTAAGGTCAGGACTAGTCAGGACTAGTGTAGTCCTGTCAAGTTCATCCACACCAGACTCTCCCACACATGGCTTTATGGACCTTGGTTTGTGCACTGTTGCAATGTCATGTTGGAAGAGGAAGGGGCCAGTTCCAAACTGTCCCACAAGTTTGGGAGCATGGAACTGTCCACAATGTCTTGGTATGCTGAAGCATTCAGAGTTCCTTTCACAAGCCCAGCTCCTGAAAAACAACCCCACACCATAATCCACCCCTCCACCAAACTTTACACTTGGCACAATGCAGTCAGACAAGTACCGTTCTTCTGGCAACCACCAAACCCAGACTCGTTTATCAGACTGCCAGATGGAGAAGAACGATTCGTCACTCCAGAGAACGCGCCTCCACTGCTCTAGAGTCCAGTGGCAGCGTGCTTTATACCACTGCATCTGATGCTTTGCATTACACTTGGTAATGTATGGCTTGAATGCAGCTGCTCGACCATGGAAACCCATTCCATGAAGCTCTCTGAACACTGTTCTTGAGCCAATCTGAAGGCCACATGAAGTTTGGAGGTCTGTAGTGATTGATTCTGCAAAACATTGGTGACCTTTTCGCACTATGAGCTTCAGCATCCGCTGACTCTGCTCTGACAGTTTACGTGGCCTACCACTTCATGGCTGAGTTGCTGTCGTTCCCAAACACTTCAGTTTTCTTATAATACATCTGACACAGGTGGCATCCTATCACAGTTTCACATTGGAATTCATTGAGCTCCTGAGAGCGACCTATTCTTTCACAAATGTTTATAAAAAAGCATGCCTAGGTGCTTAATTTTATACACCTGTGGCCATGGAAGTGATTGGAACAGCTGATTCAGATCATTTGGATGGATGAGCAAATACTTTTGGCAATATAGTGTATGTGTGCATCTGCCCTGTAACAGACTGCCATCTCGTACAGAGTTTGATTCCCATTACCCTGAATTAAGTGGCAATGGAAAATTAATGGTTTGTCAGAGATGTGCTATATCCCTCTTGTGCCTTTTTATGTATTCACTATGGACTCGGATTCAAAATAAGCTGTTTGGAGTAAAATATTGTTGTCTATACAGGAAGCCAGTGTGAATCTGAGGTGTGTAGAGATCCATAAAATTAAGTCGAAACTAAAACGTATTTAGGTAATTGAATTAATTATTTTGTAGAAAAAATAGGCTGTGATTTGTGTGTTTATTTGAATAGGTTATTTAAATGTCAAACAAAAACAAACATCTTTCTGTTATCCATTTTTTAAAATGCTGCATACAGATTTTCTGTAATTAATGATTATATTCAGTAAAGAGTAGGGGTTTGCGATATGACCCTAAAATAATATCACAATATTTTAGGGTACTTTTGCGATAACAATATATATGATGATATATTTAAACAACATACAACTGCAACTAAATAGATTTTATACCTGACCTCCCACCATTTTTGACTTTCCTTCTACTCACCTATATGCTTCTGCTTAAGGTGATGAAACAGATTAGATTTGTTGTTACAGACCTTGTGCATAGTTTCACTATAGCTGCTCTGCCTATGAGTCACGTAATGGAAGTGCTCCATACACTGGTTAAATATGGATATTTTATATCGGCTAAAAATTATACCTGTATAATTGCCAATGATACGATTTGGCACACCCCTAATAAAGAGACTGAGAAATAATTATAGATGGTCAATATACCATTCCTAAAAACATATAAACATTATATCTAGTCTAATGCTATCCTAAGAATTTTGCACAGTACTGTAGCTTTTAGTCCTGTGACAGATTTTCATTGTTTCTTAACATGTCTCAGGCCTGTATTCTTGCTTAGTCATTCACTGATTCTTTACATCTTGTGTATAAGAAATGTTATCTATTTATTATCCTCAGTCTGTAGTTTTGTGTAATATAACACCATGGGAGTATTTCAGTATAAGTATGGCTCAGCTGCATAAGATGTTTGCAGTGGTTTCTACCAACTGGACACCATGCATGATGTGATCATTATCTAGCCATGTCAAAGACATACAATTCTTTTTAAAAGCAGTGCATTAAGTATTCATGGGAAGAGCGTCTGATAGTGAAACTGAAAGGAAAATTCCATAATGAAGACATTTAAAATCTGATGCTTTCTCTTTTTGGTGATATTTGATTGTAGACTTGCTGTTTTTTAGTCTGCTTTGGAGCCTTGTGCCCATCAATGATTATGTCCCAAGTCCCCTAAAATCCTATTTTGAATAAAATATAAATGTGTTTGGTATGTATAGAAATTTTCAGTGCAGTGAGCAGGATAAACTGCAATGCTGATTAATCATAGGGATTTAATTAACTTGGTTCTGCATGGCCATTAGGCCTGGAGACAAGACAGGCTATAAACTTAGCTAATTATCTGGGTTTATGTGTGTGTGTGTGTGTACTTGAAGGTGGTTTACTGATCACTCAAGTTACCCTGTGCTGTCACTGTGCTCACAGTACCTTCCTGCCATATGTTTGAGAGCACACAGCATGACCATGTCCACACTACCCCGTGCAACCAGTGTAGGACACAGAGCTTAGTGACTAACCTTTTTCCTTGCGACAGCTGCCATGTCTTTTGACACTGTGATGTGTAGGCTTTGTAGGTCCAGTGTATTGACTGTAGAGCCTTTTACTTTGTTTCACATTAAAATAGGTGAAATGACACGAGTACCATGATTCAAGAAATATGAGCACCAATTTTCTTACACCTCCGTCTCATGTTAAAATTCTCTGTCCATCTATAATCTGTATATTAAACATCTCTGAAATGACATGTTGTGCCAAGTAATCCATGATGGAAGACTTACGTTTTTGTGTTGTGATGTTTTTTGGATTTGATCTGTTTACCCGTGTTAATCATTGTACAGTGTACAGTGTGATATCTTATGGCAGATACAAAACAGCAGCTGCTCTTAGTTAGGTTAATGCTGCATCCACCGCTGCAGTGGCCGCTGTTTCTCATATCTGTCACCATGGCAACTGAAGCATTGGGTGCACTAGCATGTATATGACAAGACTGGTAGAATCAGAAGGGTAAGACTAGCACTCTTTTTGTTGAACTGTATAAACAAAGCTATGTATAAAAGCAAGATTGTATAACAGGTTTGCTGTGATAAGCATTTTTGCCTGTGTGAATAGCTTCCGCAGCCTTTATCTAGCAGTTCCTTACTGAGTCACCTTGAGGTGACCTTTCTTCTCATCTATAGCTTGGTGGACAGCGCTAACCTCTATGCAGCAATCTGATGTGCAGAACAATGCAAACTATGTGCCATTAAGTAATTAAATCACAACGGGGCTCCGTGAACATTAAGGAATTTGGCTTTTCTCATTGACAGAGCATGGATCCATCCAAAAGTCAACTTCCATCTGTGACACTGATTGTGGGCTGCGGAGTCTCATCACTGACACTTCTGCTGCTCATCATCATCTATGTTTCTGTGTGGAGGTACGCAGTGAGTGTAACAACAATGTTTGGTCGTAATGATAACACATAAGCATTTTTTTTGTTCTCAATAATTGGTTCATAAAAATGTAAACGAATTCATGTCTGGTCAGCATATTAAATATGTGTTTCTTCTAAATTAAATAAGAATATTTGCTAACACTGAATTTATCTTGAGAAGTGCAAACCCAAGTTCTCTTACCTCTGAGCCACAGGAGCTGACATAGTTTCTAAATGAGTATTAGAATTGATATTACTTAAAGCAGTAGTATGTTGCAAATACATGTCGGCAATAAAAACAAAAACAATAAATGCAAAATTATGAGCTTAAGTATTGCAAAGTATTGCAATAAATGCATAAATATACATTGACATCTTAGAGCAACATATGCTACCTTCAAGACGTCATCTTTTCTAGGTACACGCATGCATTTTTCAACAAGATAATGCAAAAACACTTGCTGCACACATTATATGGCTGCAGAAGAAAAGGCTACGGGTAGTGGACTGGCCTGCCTGTAGTCCTGACCTGTGCTCAAATAACGAATGTGTGTAGAGTTTTGAAAATGAAAAATGTGACAATGATAAATCAGTACCGTTGCACATCTTAAGACTTGTTTGCAGGAAAAATGGGACAAAATAACACCTGAAACAATAAATCACTTGGTATCCTCTGTGCCAAAATGTATTTTATGTGTGGTAAAAAGAATGGCACTTGGTACTTTACCATACCATATTTTGAATTGTGTTACAGGCCTGAAATGCAGAAGTAGATGTTTATTCACAAATAAAATGCAGCTGAACAGACAAAACATGAAATATCTCATGTTCATACTGTCTCCAATGAAATGAAAGTCAATATAGGGATTTGAGATTGTAGTTTCATATACTTTGAATAATATAATTTCACTGTAAACAAATATAACTGCTTCTATGGATGAGAAATGTTTGAGTACACAAGAGCATAGTTTTTTTTACATTTTGAGCATAGTTTTTCTCATCATCAGACACTTATAATGTGTTTAGATCCTCACATGTTGTATATGAAATTTAAGACTTTAAGCTGTCTTCTCAAACTGAAGGGGAGATTACTGGAAATTTTATGCTTGAGAGAAAACCCTGAGAGACAGTGGAAATCTCATTTAGATCTTCCTGTTGTCTAGGAGAAACTACAGAGACATTCGTGAGATTGTCTTTTTCTCTTTCTCTGGGAAGTGACATTACTGTTATTTTGTGAAGTGAAGTTCATTCATTTCCATACCGAGATTAACTTAGTTCAAGAGTGTGGAAGAATCAGGGCACAGACAGCACAGGGCACATGGCAAAAAGGAACACTAGACAGTGTGCAATGCAACTTAAGTGTCAAACGCATGCCAGTAAGTCGCATGTTTTTGGAATGTGAGACGAAACTGTAGTACCTGGACCGGCCGGGAATCACCCTAGGGATCTCTGATGCTGTCAGACCAAAGTGTGTATTCATTGTGCCACCCTGCCACCTGAAAATCTAGTTATGAATAATGAAACATAGGATTATTATCAATTAAATTGAATATCCCATTATACATTTTTGTGAGTCAGTACTATCCCTCATATAATATCACAAATATATATATGTGAACAAAAACATATGCGCTATAGTTGGCACCCTGTGATTTTTTTCCCTGACCACAGAATGTATATATGTATTTATATTATTTTTTTCTTAAACAAGAACATCAGGAGAGCAATCGACAAGTCATAAAATATGTGTTCTGTATTGCAAATGAGATGCAAAAACAACTTCTATTTAATTGGTGAAAATTATTTTAACTATATAAAATGCTGAAAGTGCATTTGAGAGTATCTCAAAAAGAGTATCTTAGCGGTCCCTGATTTTGAAAGTGCACATCGTGTAATTTCGCAACCCTTGCAGCGCTTCTGCAACATGATGTACACGATGTCCTGGAACTAGTCTAACACAGACAACAGCACTTGGAACATCACAAAATGTCGTTATCAGACTGCGGAATCACTTTCAAAAGACTGAAACAGTACAAAGAAGACTTTGGCAGGGTTGCCCATCTGCTACAGCAACAGCAAGAGATGACCACTACTTGACCTTATTGGCAAGAAGGAGCAGGCCCAGAAATGCAACAAAGTTTCCTGCTGCCACTGGATGACAGATATGCACCCAGAGCATACGAAATCGGCTCCATCGTGTTGGACTGCATACCCGTCGGCCAGTGTTCATGCAAGAAAGGGACTTAGGTAATGGTGGAATCATGGTTTGGGTTGACATCAGCATTGGTGGTCAAACGCAGCTTCACGTAATCAGAAAAGGATCGAGATCCTTCAATGAGGTCCTGCACCCTATCGCCGTCAGTGTGTTTGGCAGTCTTCGGTGACCATACACCCTATTGAACAGTCAATGTGTGGTGCTCTCATCTAGTTTGACATACTTCTGTTCACACCCATGCATATATTACTTGCTACTCAATTATAATAATTGAGTTGGCATCTCACTGGCATAATAAAACTTTCTTTGACTTTTTATTACTTTTCAGATGATCTTATTTAAAGAAGTCAAATCAAATGCTTTGTTTTGGTTAGCATAATTCATTTTGTTGGCAATGACAGAGGTCAAATGTTTCCTGTAAGTCTTCGGCAGGTTTGCACACAGTATATTTTGGCCCATTCCTTCATGCAGATTTTCTCTAGAGCAGTGATGTTTTTGGGTTGTCACTGGGCAACACGGACTTCACAAATTTTCTATGGGGTTGAGGTCTGGAGACTAGCTAGGCCACTCCAAGACCTTGAAATGCATTTTACAGAGCCACTGCTTCGTTGTCCGAGTGGGATCATTGCCATGCTGGAATACCCAGCCATGTTCCACCTGCAGTGCTCTCACTGATAGGAGGTTTTGGCACAAAATGTCACGATACATGGCCCATTTACTCTTCTCTTAACACGCATCAGTCATCCTGTCCTCTTCGCAGAAAAACTGCCCCAAAGCATGATCTTTTCACCTCCATGCTTTATAGTAGGTATGGTGTTCTTGGGATGCAACTCTTCCTCCAAACACAGTTCCAACAAACAAAGTTGTTTTTTTTTTTTACCAAAAAAAATTATAAAAGTTACACATAATGTTCTCCCAATCTTCTTCTGGATCATCCATATCATCCAAGTCTTCAGCAAGTTTGGACACAGTGTAGCTGGTTTTTGACCCATTTCTCCATGCAGTAGTTTTGGCACCTGCCCTGCTTAATCACCATATCAGTTTTGCAACACAAAACCTCAGACGGACCTAACATGTATTGGCTTAAGCAGGGGGACACGCCTGACATTGCAGAATTTGAGTCCCTCTCGGCATAGTGCATGTTGATGATGGTTGCCTTTGTTACTTTAGTTCCAGCTCTCTGCAGGTCATTCATCAGGTCTCTCCGTGTAGTTTTTGGATTTTTGTTCACTCTAATTGCTCTATCTAATGATGATTTTGACCACACAGGATGGTCTTGTATGTTTTCCATTTACTTACAATTGCTCCCACAGTAGAGTTATTCACACCAACCTGTTTGCCTATTGTAGATTTACTCTTCCCAACCTGTTGCAGGTCTACAATTTTATCCTGGTGTCCTTCGACAGGTCTTTGGTCTTGTCCATGGTTAAGTTTGGAGTCTTAAAATAAATTATTTAAAATCCTGCAATGTGATTTTCTAGATTTTTTGTTCTTTTTTGTCTCTCATGGTCGAAGTGTCCCCATGATGAAAATTACAGTGAAACTATTAATGATTATTGTTTGAAAGTTCCTAGACACCCAAACTTCTTTCTACTCATTTTTATTAGGGGAACAAATAATTGTGGAGGGGACTGTGAGTAAAACATGTATTGCCTCGGTATACAAATAAAATGATGTTATTTATTCAAGTGAGATTTTCTGTCCTAACCTCAGTGGCAGGAACAACTTTAATGACATTTGCAATAATGAGCAACTGCATAAGAAAGAACCGCTGCTGCAAGGCTATAAAAATTTATTTATGGGTGAGACTGCCCATTACAGCATAAATATATTATATCATAGTGTTTTATTTATAAACCCAGTGTCAAAATATATATTTTAGTTTTAAAAAATAAATAAAAAGGTTTTGTGTTGTAAAACCGATATAGTGATTAAGGTGTTCAGGTGCCAAAACTACTACCCCCACAGGGTCATGGGGATGTCTGAAAACACAGTTATGCACAAATATGTTGGAACATTTCCACTTGGACCAGTTGACCTAACACGTGTCTTTGCACTGTGCAAGGAAACCATAGTATCCTGAAAAAATGCATTCTGACACAGAAAGAGCATGGGCTAGAAAACTGTGGGCTAGGAATCGAACCAGGGATCTGTGGCATTGTGAAGCAACAACTTGAATATACAATGAACATGAATATAATCACATTTTCACTAACTGGGTTTACTAAGTCACTAAGACTTCTTCTAGGTACACAAAATGGCTTTTTCTCTCAAATATTGGTCACAAATTTGTCTAAATCTGTGTTAATGAGCACTTTTCAATTGCTGGAATAATCCATTCACTTCACATGTGTGGCATATTCAAGATGCTGATTAGACAGCATGATTATTGCACAGGTGTACCTTAGGCTGGCCACAATAAAAGGCCAATCGAAAATGTACAGTTTTATCACACAACATAATGCCACAGATTAGTTCTGATGGAGTGTGGTATGCTGACTGCAAGAATGTACATAAAATCTGTTACCCCTGAATTGAATGTTAATTTCCGTAAGCTGTCTCTAAAAGTGTTGCAGAGAATTTGACAATATATCCAATCACATCCAGCCTTAAAACTGTAGACTACGTGTAGCCACACGAGCCCAGGACATCCACATCCAGCATCTTTACCTATGCATCTTTAAGAATGTCTTTATCCCTAACTACCTGTCTTGTGGCATATTCTCATTATAGTAAGTAGCATTACACAGCAGTTTAATAAATGAAATGTGCAAAACATGCACACAAACTGTGTCCTAAATTGCATACTACTGCACTAATGTGTATGTCCAATTACTTAGTGATTTTGACAGTGTTTTATGTGCAGTTTGTGGCACATCCTATTGTAAATTTAATCCGCACTTCTTTGCTAACAACATTATTACAGTGGGAAACTGTTAGGCCAAAATGTGACTTACAGCAATCCAAGTAGGCAATTTGCTACAAAAATGATTGCTTACAGCAAGTCTGAATACCATTTACAGATCGACTAGCTCTCTTAATTTACTGTGCTTGGGAAATTGAAGACAGCTGTTGCCGTTCCTGGAGACCTTTGGCAAAGCATCTAAATATCAGCAAGACGGTGCAAAATGGCTTACGATAATAGTCTGGCACTGTTTATAGGAATTGCAGTAATACAGTGTAATAAGACTTTGACCTGGTGTTCAGATTCATTTAACATATGAAGTAATGTGATCTTACAGCGGATCTTTGTGGTGTACTCTGTGGCACGGCAGTCAAATGCGCTAGCCCACCAATGCAGGGCCTCGGGCTAGAATTCTGCCAGTGCTGTAAAGCCAGGTCAGGTATCTAATCCAGACGTGAGTGGCTGTGTTTGAGGTAGGGATGTCCTGTCAGGAAATAAATCCACCCACATTGCAACAGCTACAGCTACTCAGCCCTGTGATGGACTGCTGCCCTCTGTTCTCTGGTAATAGCAAGGCAGGGTTAAAACATTAAAAATGTATATATTTAAGGCTTTAGTTCCATTCAAATGAGCCACATCAGTAGATTTTAGATTCTGTCTACATTGTGTGTGGAGGCAACAGATGTTATGAGAACATTGCTGTCTCCTTGCAGGTACATACGCTCTGAGCGCTCTGTCATCCTTATCAACTTCTGCCTGTCTATCATCTCCTCCAATGCACTCATTCTCATTGGGCAGACTCAGACACAAAACAAGGTAGGTAGTCTATGAAGCAAACACACAAATGCACATCCCACATTGTGAACTACTTCTGGACACTGATATAACTGATGTGTGGGCATATGACTGATTCATATTTGTGGGCATATGAATACATTTAGAGTTGTTCATATATTATTTCTGGTTACCTGTTTGAGCATCCATAAAATTAAAATGCATATATTTTCTGACTATATCAAGTCAGTGATCTCTGGTATCTACTATGTATTGCTCCAGAAGATGCAGAAGAATAGTGTGTTCAGATGAAGCTGGTTTTAATAATCAAATTAAAAATCAGTGGAATGTAAACAGTATACCTAAAACCCATCTGGGCTAGTCCACAAGTAATCAATAATATGTGCTGGCGGCATATTCATAATTTCTCCATTGTTGCACAGTCAGTCAGTTTAGTTTGTTCTTTATTGCACACATCATTTACTCTTGTATTGATCCATGTCGACACATTGTGTAAATATTTAAGAAATATGTTGCAATCTTTCCACCTTCTTTGTCTTTATGTTCTTCTTTAAACCCCTTAACATTTCTCTCTGCTTCTTGTCCATTTTCTTTCTCTCTGCCAGGTTGTTTGTACACTTGTGGCTGCTTTTCTGCATTTCTTCTTTCTCTCTTCTTTCTGTTGGGTTCTGACGGAGGCCTGGCAGTCTTATATGGCCGTGACTGGTCGCTTGAGGAACCGCATCATACGCAAGCGCTTCCTCTGTCTGGGTTGGGGTGAGCCCTGTCTGATCTCAGCACTATACTCTGACTTTTTTAATTAATTAATTCATTCATTCATTAATTTTTGCACTGAACTCTGCAATGCCAGACGTAGGAAGACACGTGGTGGGAGTGATAAATGCTTGGAAATGTAGTGAGGAAAATTTCTCTAACTAACATGATAGTTTATTATAAGTTTTTTTAAGCATGGTTGAGCATGAAGGTACAGTCTCCTTGCTGTAGACTGAACATTTGGGTTTGACATTAAAAGATAAATATGAGACAATAGAGCAACATCTCAACTTTTATTGACATTAAAAGATAAATATGAGACAATAGAGCAACATCTCAACTTTTATTTCCAGGTGTTTCTGTGCCTGATACACATTTCAGAGGGTAGCACATTTTGTCTGAACCCACCAATTTTTATTGTGAACAAAAGTATTGAAACAGGTGACTGTGGGGTGTGTTTTGTTGCCCAAGCGTGTCCTGCTACACTGATCATTCAAACAATAAATAGCGCTGAATATCTATGTTCAGTTTCAGATTTGGGTTTCGCCTGTAGAATGTGTCTTTATAGTTAGAGGAGTAATCCACATGAAACCAGGGAGCTGTCTATGGGTGAAAAACAATCAGCTGAGAGAAGATGAAAAATTAGTCAGAGGCCTTGCACAAATATTGGCCATACAACCATTAGGAATGTCCAGAAGAAGAAAGTCACCACTGGTATGCTAAGTAACAGATGTCCAACAGGTAGACCAAGGAAAATCACAGCAGTTGATGACAGAAACATTATGTGTGCTATAAAGAAAAACCTTAAAACAACTGTTTGTGACATCAGCAACAACCTCCGCGGGACATGAGTGAATTGAATGAATAAAGTGTTTGCAGAAGACTTCATGAGCCAAAGTACAGAGGCTTAACCAGGAGATGCAAACCACTAACTAGAAATAATAATATACAAATCCAGGCTGGTATTTGCTAAGAAGTATTTGCAGAGAAAAGACTCAGAAATTCTGGGCCAAGATTTAGGGATTGATGAGACAAAGATTTATCTGCAATGTGATGAAAAGGCTAAAGTTGGAAGAAAGAAAGATCTGCTCGTGATCCCAAACATACAAACAAATCTCATCAGTGAAACACAATGGAGGTAATTCCATGGGGTGGGCTTGCATGGCTTCTTCTGGGATGGGCTAATAAATCTTTATTGATGATGTCACACATGATGGCAGCAGTACAATTAACTCGGTCTACCGAAACATTTTGTCTGTCAAATTAAAGAACAATCTAGCCAAACTGATTGGGAGATCCTTCATTATGCAGCAAGATAATGACCCTAAACACACTGCCAAAAGTACAAATGAGTTTGTCAGGGGCGAGAGTTGGAAGGATTTGGACTGGCTTAGTCAATCTCCAGGCTTAAACCCTATAGAGCAGGCATTGTACCTGCTAAAGAGGAGACAGAAGGGTTTAACCCCCAAAACAAACACTAGCTGCAGTGAAAGCCTGGAAAAACATTACAAAAGAAGAGTGCAAAACTAAATGTTAATTCATATTTAATTTAATCTATTTTACTTGTACATGTTCCGATACTTTTGCTCACAAGAAACATGGGTGGGTTCAGACAAAAAGTGCAAAAATCTTCTGAACTGTGTATCAGACACAGATGTAAATAGCTGGAAATACAAGCTGAAATGTTGATCTTTTGTCTCATATTCATCTTTTACAGCAAAAATAAAATGATTGGTCTTACTGGTCCAGTACATTTAGAGGGATGTTTAAGCTACACTACATCTTCTTCCTCTACTTCCTCTGCTTCTGTCCTATGTGACATGTCTACACTACATTGTTGTGTGGTAATTTCCTATGTTAAAATTGTTTGTTTAATTTTAAACTATAACAGCAGGTGTTCCCTTCAAGGCTTGAGATCTTGTGGTGACTTAGCTTGTTTGCTATTGTGATCTTCAGAACTGTGTTACCAAGAGCATGTTGATACCAGTGGGCAACCCTGGTGAACAAGTCTGAGGGGAGAAATCAGGCAAAACCCAAAAAGCTTAAAATAAAGATCCAGCTACCCTGCTTAAATTAGGATTCATTTTATTAGGAGTAAAGTTGATGATAAATTGTGTGATAATACCATCACGTTTATAGCAATATGTTCTGGATGCTGAAGTAAAGAGAGGGAAAGAACTGTGAGCTGTTTACCACATGGTGGTGTGTTGGGCTTAGATAAACTTTGTAGGGTAGTCGGGGTTGCTCACTTCAGTGTGAGATGAATTTTCACCCCGAAATGATTTTGAATTTATTTAATAAATTGTGTTATCTGTTCATATGCTTATCCCCACCAGTGATGTAAACTTTGGTTCCCATATTTTAAAAAAGCAGACCAGAGGGTGTATAAAATTAAAGTGCTATTCGACTAATCTGTTTCCTGGGAAAAGGGTGTGTGAAGGTGCTGGGAGGAATTTCCATCCAATAGTTAAATCGATGATTCAGTGACCAAAAGGTGGCAGGTAAAAGAAGCAGAAAAAGACTATTATACAAGGTTATTGAGCTTGCTTCCTATGACAGCTTGATAAGCTCATCATTCCGGGGCGGGGGGGGGGCCTTGAGAGAGAGCCTCTTGAGGTGGTTTGGAGTCTTACAAGAATGTCTCCCTGTGGAAGGAGATCACAAAGTATACCCTTTTTAGGGATTCTATCTCACAACGTGGTTGGAAATAGTTGGGGATCCTCCAGAATGGGTCAGTATCTGGGATTGGGAATTGAGAAGACCTGACCTTCTCAGCCTATTGTGTAAGAGAAACTTGGTTTCCTTAATGATGGTGAACTAATGTCTCTTTAGTTAGCTCCCTTTGTGTTTACCCAGGCCTTTTGATGTGTTTTTTGTTTGGTGTTTGTGTATTCTCATATATTCATATGTCTTTCTATACTTTATGAAGATAAGAATGAAGACATGTTTCTATTTTACTGTTAGCCTCATAATCTATTGAGCATTAACAAGACATGCTTCTATTCAGCATATATCATTGCAATTGTTAAAAAAGAAATTGCACCTTTTTAGTGTCTTAATGAGTGCTTCCTGCTGCCTTTTACTATTTGACATATTTTCTGTGATACAAACTGGGCTTTTATTTAGATGTAAATGTTCATAGGAATGCCTTATCCCATAAGATGTATGCTGTGTTACTAAATTCTCGTTTTCTTTTCCTAAAGGCCTACCTGCTCTTGTTGTGGCCATCTCGGTTGGGTTCACCAAAGCAAAGGGTTACGGAACAGTTAATTAGTAAGTATGCCTTTACAATCTGTTACACATTTTCCTTTGGTCGTATAGGGTTTAGGCCAGAGAAAGAAAGGTTTGCCATCCTTAGCGCTGACTCACATTTGTAAGGTTTGGGAGTAAGGCAGATTAACTTATATTAACTGCTTTCAGAAGCTGTTGTTTTTCCCAGTGAACTAAACTGCCTTTTTTTGGCCAACAGGTTTTATTTGTCTGACCACTTCTGACTTGTTATGATCTGATTCTTGCTGAAGTATATGATTTAATATTTCCCAAACATAGATCTGGTAGAGTTTTGTGACTAGATATGTCTGACCTGTTCCTCTTCCTCCATCAAACCGTTCTTTCAGGTCCTTTTCTCACTCTCCCTTTCTTTTTCCCCACCTTTTTTTTCTACCTTGGTAGCTGCTGGTTGTCGCTAGAAGGAGGGCTCTTGTATGCATTCGTCGGACCAGCTGCAGCAGTAGTCTTGGTACTTTCTTAGTTTTCCTATACTACTAAGAGTTTTTCCCAGCGTTTTACTCAGGTAGCTGTAGTACAAAACATTTTAGACATATAGATCCCCAGGTATAGACATATAAATCCCCAATATATCCCACTAAACCTTGCATGCTCGTCTACAACTGGTTCCCGTAAAAGGTAAGTCATAGCAAATCCCTGATCCAATACCAGGATAATAATATGTACTTATTTTAAGACTCTGTTTAAACAAAAACGATTAATTTGTGGTACAGAGTTGATGTCAGCATTGTGTGTAAATTATGCTTATGTACATTTACCACTCTTTTGTCTCTTCTGCAGGTCAACATGGTTATTGGGATTCTGGTTTTTAACAAACTGGTGTCAAAAGATGGCATTACTGATATGAAACTCAAGGAGAGGGCAGGGTATGCCTCATAGTAAATATCCCTTGAAAGAATGTAGGGCATGGTCTTCAGTAGCCAGGTCTTTCTTTTTCTCCCTGGACAGACAAGGCAATGAAAAGTGCACTTGTCTCTGATCAAACCAAGTGGCTGTAAAACAGGAGAGGGAAAGACCAACAGAGGAGTTAGACAGGAAAGGACTGGCAAAAAAAGGTCAAAGCCACATCATTTGTTTCAGCAAAGCAATAAGAATTATTTTAATAGAGTCTGAAGGATGAAATAAAAAAAAAAGACATGGAGCCCATGGGCAGAGACAGGGAGAAATCAGAGAGGACTGGCTATTGATCCTGTCAAAAAGAAAAATATCACACACTGTATGCACATTGCATTGCGTTCATTTGACCTTTTTTGCAGTCTGCCATGTGTAACTTATGTATGCATCCTCAGCTTTTTTGTTTTCCATGTGCTGCTGTA